>JBBGZY010000356.1:3000000-3237707 GCA_037952925.1 Lithobates clamitans | reverse complement strand
CAAGAAATATGATCCAAGTTCTTCTGTATCTGTTAAGTTAAAAACAGTTAAAATTAAATTTACATTGAAAAATGTTTACATTATTATTGACAATATGCCTAACATTTTTGCAATACAGACATTAACAATTAGAAACAGGCAAAAAAAATTTTTTATACCATACCTTCAAATTTAATACAGCTTTTGATGGCTATAAAAAAAAATATATATATTTTTCCGTTCAAAACTAAAATAACTATGCAATATGATTATAAATTTACATATATATATACACACACATATATATATATATATATATATATATATATATATATATATATATATATATATATATATATATATATATATATTATATATATATATATATATATATATATATACATATACACACACACACACACACACACACACACACACACATACACATATACATACACACACACAAACAAATTATTTTAACAAAAAAATAGTATACGTTATTAAACAAACAAAAAAAATGTTGTAATTACATAAAATAAAAAAACAAACAAAAAAAAAAAAACCATAACTTTATATTGCTGATATTACATCAAAAAAAAAATTTCGCTTTTTATACACAATTACAATATTTATATATATTACAATTTACTAAATACTTTCCTTAGTAAAATAAAAAAAAAATTATTAAAAAATAAATAATTAAATAGACAACAAAAAATTTATGTTTAAAAAAAAAAAAAAAAAAATTGGATAACAAAATAGATATAAAAATGCTACTGTAATAACCATTACTATAAAACTAGCTATATTATATTTAAAAACAGAATTTAAAATACATTATACCTATATACACAGCATTGCAAGTAACAGTATAATTTTTGATTAAAAAAAAATATATATAAATAAAGACACTAGGATTACTTACCTTATTGTTTGTGCAGTAGCATATGGTGACAAAGGGGAAGGTATGCCGCGTGGTGCTCCGTCCGCCTCGTGTTCTCAGGTAATACTGCTGAATATTACCTGTATGCCCAACCTAAAAATGGAAAAATTTGAAACGCCCTCCAAACGTGGCGGACGTAATGACGTCAGTCCTGGTAAAGTCTCGCGAGATTTTGCGGAGGTTATCCGCAATGTCTCCTGGGATGAAAGACAATGAGATCCCAGGAGACATTGCGGGTAACGAAGGATATGACGTCAATACCCGCAAAGTCCACGCCCACAGCCGCAGGGACAGAAACAAAGAAAGACTGATAACGCAAGGTAGGAAAAAAAAAAAAAAAAAAAAAGCTCCATATGGCACTCGGTGTTGCTTTTAGAAGCCACCGAGATGCTGATTAAAAAACGGGTGAAGATCCGCTTTAAGTTGTTTTAGAACTACTGAGATTTCTTCTGTGCTAATGGGGCGAGTTAGACTAATGGAGTCCTCTGGAGAGATAGAGGATGGACAGTGTGACGGGAGGGCCCGTGGAACTCAGAATACATCTTATGTCTAAGTCACCCTGTGCTATCCTGGCACAGGGTGAGTGAGAAAATATATCTTGGACTACTTAAAATGGGACAGTAATATTTGTCCACAATATCTCCCAGGATGTATGTAGAGACTATTATTGGTTTGGTTGATTCTGAACTCAACCTGTTAATTGAGTGAGCTGATCACATTGTCCTCTATAGAATGTAGGAGACGGAACGACTCCTATTGGAGCTCATGTTAATTAGGTTAATTAGGTTATGTTTGTATTGTTAATTGTAATTAGCTCCAGCTATTGTGTTTATACTACTGTGTGAAGCTCGGTGCCCACAAGTCTGTCATCTGGTCTGGGTAAATGTTTTAGTAAATTAGCTCATGTTAATTAGGTTAGCTTTGAGTCAGCCTTCTGTATAAATGTGTGTGAGATCTCAAATAAAGAGTTAGTTCTGATGTACTCCAAGACTGGTGTTGTCTAGTTCTTGGGGGTTCCTATAGCCAGATCCATTGGGCTCGTGTTCCAGAACTTAGGAAGCGGTATACTGACAGAAGCACTTAAGCGGAGTGTGGGACGTTCCGAGACAGACAGTGACGTGCTAAAAATTCTTTAATGAGTTCTTGTCTGTTTAAGATGTCTCCCTGATTTTTGGAAGATGGTAAATTATAAAGATCGGAAAAATATTTCACAAATTGGGTGGCTATGTGTTCCGACGAGGCGAAAGCGGTGTATAGTGTTTGAAGCTTTCTTGGATAGTAATGCTCTTGCTAGTAATTTGCCAGATTTGTTCCCCATTTCATAGAACAACTTTTGAGTAAGGGTGTATTTGCGTTTCAAGGATTTGCCTAAAATTTCTAGAAGTTCCTCTCTTGTTGTGATTAATTCTGCAAGGGTTTTAGATGCTAACGAGAGTTTTTATGAGCTTGTTCTAGGTTGTGAATTTTTGCTAATAATGCCGTTATATGCTTCTTTCTGGTTCTGTTCCTATTGCGGTCAAAGACATAATTTCACCTCTGATAACACATTTATGTTGGATTGTTTCATGTCAGGAGAATCATTTTCCGTGAAGTATTGCATGAGGCGTGTGTTAATTTTTTGAGTGATGTCAAGATCAGTCAGGATGGAGTTATCTAAGCGTCAAATCATATTTTTGGATCGGGCTTCTGGTATGTCCAGGGAAATAGAGACAGGGTTATGATCGGAGAGTATCATTGGGTCAATGGAGGCTTTAGAAAGAACTGGTAAGTGTGTTCGAGAGATAAAGAAGTGATCTATTCTGGTGTATTTATTGTGGGGTGTAGAATAGAACGTGAAGTCTCTTTCGTTCGGGTGTAGTGTACGCCAAGCGTCATGTAACGTCAGGTCTCGAAGCATTTTTTTAATGGCTTTTAGGGCTCTGTATGGCATGGATGACGTCCCTGTGGAAGAGTCTTGTGTAGGAGATAGAGCTACGTTAAAATCACCCCCGACAATGAGAACTCCAGAGCAAAATTCGGTTAGCAACTGGAGTATCACGGAAGAAAGGGACTTGTTTTGTGTTTGGAGTGTAAAGGTTTGCTAGAGTGAAGGGTTTGTTATGTAGTGTCCCTTTAAGGAATAGATATCTATCTTTCTTGTCACTTTTCACTTCCGACACTTGGAAAGGGCAGTTTTTAGCTATCAATATTGATACCTCTTTTGCTTTAGAGTCCTTATTGGAAGCATGATATGCCGTAGGAAAATGGTGGTTTGAGAGATTGGGGATTTTTTCTGAGCGAAAGAGAGTTTCCTGGATAAATGCTATCTGGACTTTATTTTGTCTGAGGGTGTGAAGCAGTTTCGACCTTTTCTCAGGTATATTGAGCCCTCGTATATTCAGTGAGCAAAATTTCACTTGTGAGTGAAGAGAAGGCTTATTGTTGTCTTGTGATCCCCTCGTTGGAGTGTCTACCTTGGATGGGATTGAGGGGGAGTTAATTTTAAGGTTTGGGTGTTGAAGTGGGGAACAGGTGAAGTTGGTGGAAGTAACTCAAAAGGTGTCTGTGCTTGTGTTGTAGCAAAGTGGTGGGGGGGAAGGATGAGGTGTTATTTGTATATCCTCCTCTGGTAGGAGAGGAGTATTTAATACAGTGTGCTGTCAATGAGATGTGACCTGTACAAGGTCTAGTCTATTTCACTGCACTGTGTGGGGGTTGGGAAGAACCTAGCGTAGAAGATAGAATAAAAACTGAAATGAACCGAAATGACTCTGAGTGAGCCTGCCTGCACCAGTCAGTGATTCAAATAGAAGGGTGGAGTTGGGCATTAAGTGAGTGTAGCAATTTATAAGAGGGATGGACGGGTATGAAGTGTTGGAAAAAATATAGGCAGGTGATCTAGTATGCATCAGTGGAAGAGTTCACAGGTTAAGTCTTTGAAACGTGCTTATATGAGAATGTGAGTCCAGTGTACCGCTACAATCGTAGCATGGAATGCTGAGAGGTGATACGTGTCATGCATGAGAGCAATCTTGTGAGTGTCAGTCTCGGTTGAGTGTCAATCATACAATTCTATGTACCGTAAGTCCTGACATCCTGAACTCTTCTGTAGGGTATTATTTCATTACAACCTAACAGAGAACATAACATAAAAGTGAGCATAAAATGTAAACCTAAACAATGCGATTATTAATGTAACATGTAGAGTGCATGAATTCTTCAATTTTTCTGGACCATATTAGAACTGTCAAGGGAAAGGTGAACCAAGACCGAACTGCTATAACAATGGTTAGCGAATAATGGAGGTTAGGAAACCTGAAAGAACAGATGTATAATCCTATAGCATAATAACCTTACGATATATTCGGGAGCCCATAAGGGGAGGTGCTTTACCGTATTGCTGATAGAAATGAGAATCGGTCCCGAAGTAATTGACGGTGTAACAAGAACACGGTGGGTCTCCGCCTGCACATGGACCGTCTGGTCTGGATTCTTGGAGCAACTGTAAATTTAAGCATGTGTCAGACATCTTTTTGGGAATAATAGGTTACCTGAAAACTATGTGAGGTTGCATGTCTGCCTCAGATATAGATCGAGGAAGGAGTGGGATGTGTCAAAAAAGCATTGGGGATGAACATGAGATGCGCCGGGTTTAAAATACTTCCTGCATTTGTCATGTAAGAAGGCAGAGTTTTGGACCAATGGAATATTGTGTAATATGAAGCTATAGGGCTTGTATGCATCTTCCGAAAGGAGGAAAGGGATTTACACATGCAGTAGGTATTAATTTTAAGACAAGTATGTGTTATCTTTCAGGAAAAAAAAAAAAAGATGACTGCATTAGAGCTATTAAATGAAAATAAAGATTGACTGGGTTAGGTATGGCGTTGCATATAGAAAAAATAAAGTTATGTCTATTATTAGAGGAGAGCTGGGATTATCTAATGTTAAACATTAAAGAAGATAGTTGGTTTACCTGAAAGAATATATCTCTGTCCGCATGTATGCAGGTATATCTTGCCTTACCTAAACCTTTGCAAATATTTGTATTGTGAGTCACCGAAGGTAAAGAGAGATAGTCATTAACTCAGGTATTGGAAGGGTAGTAGGTATTAGTAGTGAAATTCCAAAGTCAATCAATTGAGGCTGGATCGTATTTGTTCCTACAATAGAAGATTACTCAGACATCTGTAGGCACGGGCAAAGCTTCCTCGTGAGAGCCTGTGTGAAAGGCAAGTCATCGGGAGCATGTCTTATCAGATGAAGGCAGTCAGTAGTCTTGTAGTCTTAGTTAGGTGGAAGAGTGCGAAGGAGAGAACCGAATCCAGAATGTTGGCGTGAGCAAGGATATACAGCCATTACTGGAGAAAAAGCTCATTCCTCTTTCCATGCGCAGCGGGTGGCACAAACAAAAATTTAAACAAGAATAACGAAAGGTAACTTATTTGTACTTAATGTAAAGGATGCAGAGGCACAAGAACAGCCGGAACATGGCTGTTCAAGAACTCGTTAGGAGTGAGAGTGAAGATCTCCATTAGAATTCCCTCCTAGCTCTCCGAGACCAAGGTGAATCAGATGGACTAGGGCCACGGTGTGTGTTATGGCGGGGATTTCGTCGTCTGTTGCCTGAAGGAGATCTCCATCCACAGATCCTTGATTCTTGTGCCTCCATCGGTTCTTCTTGCGGGACTTGTTTCCTCGTGGTCTGGTAAGGAAATTCTGCATACCAATTAGGCACGTCTACCAAAGGAATGTCCGGAGTATCGCAAAATGATTGTAGATCCTCTAGAACTCTTAGGAGAGCCGTACGTCCTAAGTGAGTGGCCGAAAGGCTAAAGGGGAACTTCCATCTATATTGGATTTCTCTGGTACGTAAGACATCAAGTAGTGGTTTGAGATCCCGGCGGTGCTGCAACGTAATACTGGACAAGTCTTGAAAGATCTGTATAGTATGCCCTTCATGAAGTAATTGTAGAGGGCTTCTAGCTTGCCTGAGTATTTCTTCTTTGAGCTTGAAATCCACAATGCTACAGATTATATCTCGGGGGGGATCTGTGTCCCTGCCTTTGGGGCGAAGGGCCCTATGTATTCTCTCCATATTGATTGGTGTTAGAGGTGGTCTATTCATTAGATCATTGAACAAGCCAGTTACCACTGGGGAGAGGTGATCTACAGACACCGTTTCAGGCAAACCTCTGATCCTGAGGTTGTTGCGGTGTCCTCTGTTGTCGAGATCTTCAACATGATGCTGGATTTCTCTTAGTTGTAAAGTGTGGGTGTCAATTTTTCTGGTGGCTTTGAGCAGCACTTGATCATGCTTTGTGGTCACTTGTTCTACCTCATGAACCCTGTCAGAAAGAGAGTGAATGTCAATGCGTAGATCCGTGATGGCCGCTGACAGGGTGTCTTTAATATCAGCTGCTATTGTCCGTAGGTCATGAATATTGAGGTAGGGTGGAGCGGGAGCAGGACCGTCGGCATTCTCTGTAATTGCCGGTTCTGAAGCTGGAGGTAGAAGCAAGGGACTAATCTGTGGTGCCCCTGAGATCTGAGGTGGACTGTGGTGGGAAGGCGCCATATTGCTTCTCTGAGACCCGAACATTTCAGGTATATTCCGGCCGTTTCCTTCAGTCTGTCCTCTCGGGGAGCGGGATCTAGATGTAGAAGATGTTCTAGAAGCTGTCCCCATTGTCGGGAGACGATTTTGCTGCTATTAATCTCCGGTTTTAAAGTGAGAAGGCTGGTGACAGGCAGGAGCTCTTCAGTTAAGCGGCCATCTTCCTGCTTGGCTAAACCATGCCCCCCAAGGGGCTTTCATTTTTTAAAATATGTTAAAATATGAAAGCATATTGACCAGGCCTCAATCAAATCAGATTTCTTTTGCATTATTTTACCAGCTTCAATACTTAATATAGATCAAAGAGACATTTAAACATAGTTTTCCAAATGCATAAATCTCTTTCTGAAAGGAGCTGCAGCATTAAATTTAGTCCTATCTAACCGCAACGGGACAGTGTAAATGATTAAAACTATATCATTACTGGAACTATCCCAACATTCATTCTTCTTCTCCAATTGCAAGAGTAGAGTGTTTGTGTCGCTGACTTTTGAATTTGACATGGGGGAGAACTATTTATAATCCTCTTGTGATTCTATGGACTTCCCAGTTTTCTTATATGATGTGTTGTCTCTCTAACTTGAAATCTAGATTATTGTATTCCTATATAATATTACTTATATTTTTATTTAACTACTGTAGTTGTTTGTAAATGGACTGATCTTTATAACCTTATAACTCTTGATGTATTTGACTGTTGTATTTGTTCTTAATAACATTTGCTTAAAAGATTCATCATTTGTTTTGTGCATTGTTCTGAGCAGTTTTTAAATTTCCACTTTAGGCCTGTTATTTCAGAAATAATTTTGCCATAAAAAATTACTATATGTGTTTATATATATATATATATATATATATATATATATATATATATATATATATATATATATATATATATATATATATATATATATATATATATATAGTGAATATAGTATTTAAGACCCACAAGGGTGAAGAAAAGTGCAATATACAGATCACACTTTTAAAGAACTACACATGTAGAAGCAGTTATATTGGATATATATATATATTTATATATATGAACTTTGCAATTCACTGGATACATATTGATTTGAGTTAATAGTTTTTCATTAATGA
Source organism: Lithobates clamitans (assembly GCA_037952925.1). NCBI lineage: Eukaryota > Metazoa > Chordata > Amphibia > Anura > Ranidae > Lithobates > Lithobates clamitans. The sequence continues at coordinate 3,230,088 of JBBGZY010000356.1, read as the reverse complement.
TGTCACTGGATGGTTAATATGCAGATGCGTATTGGTGTTGATTGTGAGGCAAAGCCAATTTTCACTTTTTGGATTTAAATTCTTTGGGGTGTCTACTTTCCAAAAAGGGGTAATTTTGAGGGGGGGGGGGGGGAGTTATACTGCCCTGGCATTTTAGCGCCTCAAGAAATTAGATATGTAGTCAGAAAGTGAAAGCTCCATAAAATTCCAATATATATACCATAGTTTGTAGATGCTATATAACTTTTGCGCAAACCAATAAATGTACACTTATTGGAATTATTTTACAAAAGACATGTAGCTGAATACATTTTGGCTAAATGTATGACAAAATTTAAGTTCATTGGATATTTTTTATTACAAAAAGTAGAAAATATTGTTTTTTTATTTAAACTCTTTGCTCTTTTTTTTGTTTATATCACAAAAAATAAAAATCCCAGTGGTGATCAAATACCACCAAAAGAAAGCTCTATTTGTGGGATAAAAGGTCACTAATTTTGTTTGGGTACAGCATTGTATGAACGCACAAGTACTAGTTAAACTAGTGCAGTGCCAAATTGCAAAAAATTCTCTGGTCAGGAAGGGGGTAAAAGTAGTTAACTGAAATTATGTTCAGGCCAATGGACGAGCCTTTGAACTACCCATGAAAGAACTAGTCTATATACACTGTAGCAATGATATTGTTACAGTGGATTTCTTAATGAACCTGTGAATAAAACATTGATTGCTGGCTTCATTTTCTATAGAACTGTATGCACTCCTGTAGCATGGACTGTGATCCGATTGTCAAGCTAACAGCTGGCCCAGGTAATTTTGCTGGTGTGGGGGGCACTGTGGGGGAGGAAGACCAAAGCATATAAGGTACTCACATGTTACTTAGAAAAAAATGTTTTATTATGTATTCAAGTTGTTAAATACCTCTGTCATTTGTGATGCAGACAGAAACATTTATATCTTCATAATAAAATTAGCTGAATATTTTTTTATATGTCTTTCAAAGTAGACAGCAATGCACTTTTCATGCAATTTTTTAAAACACATTTTATGCAATCTACAAACCCTATAAAAGCCTTGCTTTATATTTTTCTGACTCACTAATTTTTTACCTCTTGTTGATTTGTTTGCCTTTGTTGAGATAATCCTAAATCTACTATACTTAAAGCCATGTAATAACGGTACCTTTAAAAGCCTATTGTAATGTTTTGATCAAATTGTGAATGCTTGTTTTTGACAAACGGTTATTATAGGTTTTCACAAAAAATGCATGACATGCATTATATCTATGAATGTCTATCCCCATCAGAGTAAGGTTTACTAGATAAACTGGCATAATAATTCTGCATCAGAGTATATAATTATACTATTGCATAATTAACACTTTTAATCCAAAAGTTGCTATTCAAAGAGGATCCCAAAATTCTGGAAAGAATATTTACTCAAATGTTTAAAACACATGGATATATAATTATAGTGCCAATTTACATCCCAGACTCCAAAAGACTATGACATTTCACGTAAAATTATATAAATTATGTTAGAGAGCCATGTTAAAAATGCCCCCATCTTCTGTTTTTATCAATTTTCCTAAAGGTGAAAAAGGACACAAACCTTTTTAAGTTGAATCATTTGCAACTGATATATTGTTGCTAAAATTGTTTAATTTAGAAGTAGAAATCATAATATGGACTTAAAAATGATGTGTAACCATCTACAAGTGGCACCATCATAGATGGTGGTTAAAAGGACTCCAGGATTTGAAACATATCAGCTACCTTTGAAAAACATAGGAGAAACCAGAACAGATTCTAGAATAATAAAAATTATATAAAGATTTTCAACCAAACACCACTCCTGCTAAGTAGGTATGAGTGAATCTCAGCCAAACACCACTCCTGCTAAGTAGGTATGAGTGAATCTGGCCAGCATTGGTTCACAGACTCCAAACTTAGCACCAAATTGAAGTACATGCAAGATAAATACTGTTATATTCTCATGCCATTTTTAAGGCTAATAGGCAAGATGTTGTTCAAAAAAGAGCTGGGTACTGCCATAGGGACATGTACTAAGACAAACTGTCCAGTGGGGAGGTCTTTTTATGCTGCTTAAAAGGCAATATTGCAAATACACAAATAACATGCTTAGGGGATGCCTTAAATCTCTATGACAGTATAAAAAAATTGCATGGACTTCCCCTAAAAATTCAACCTTAAACCTTATAAATCATGCTGCCTGGATGGCCATAAAAGGGAGGGCAGCAAGAGTGTGTCCCTTTCTTCCTGTAGCAGACCTATAGTGAAATCTTGAAGGCCTAATTATGATAAGGGGACCCCAGATATCCACCCCCACCCAGGGGAAAAATTACATTAGTACTCTTTACCCATTACCACAAAGAGTGTCTCCTGCCAGCCCTGTAAATTCTGGGACTTCCTGATCATGTGATCAGTGTGGTTGGCTGTCACATGATTGGGAACACATCCCACCAGCTCCCAATCAAAAACATACTATGATTGTGACAGCTTCTAACAACAATAAAGGACTTTTCATAGGGTGTGTGTTAATTTACATTTAACTCTTTGGAAATGGCTAAGGTGTACTAATGTACCTCTGTACTCATTCCCCTTGGAGGGGGCAGATATCTGGGGGCTCCTTTATTATGGATTTGCAGATTCCACTTTAAGTCCCCCCACCCAGTTTTACTTCCACATCTTGCTTAGGGAACATTCTGACAAAGTGCCTTGTAAGGGGAGAAAGGCCTTCCTTTAAAGGTACCCCCCCAAAATTGAAAAGTACCTGGCCCAATTTGATGCAAATCCATCTTCAATCATGATTACTCAATGCCAGTCAATGTGTAAATGTTGCATTCCCATCACTGAATGACAGTTATTCAAATATTCCTGACACTGTCTTTACATTACTGCAGCACCAGGGATATTCAGTCAATTACATCACCCAGGATCCCTGGTGTTGTGTTTGCAATATAGCAGCCAGAAAATCTAAATGGGTGGTTGCCTTAGTTTGGTGGGTCTATGAATGGCAAACAGGCTGGGTTCACCTCAGACTTGAACTAAACCCAAGTTTCATCTCTACTTCAGTTCTAAGTCATGAGTTACAGTACTGCAGTGATCATTTTCTTGCTAAACTGAACAATAGTAGATTTTACTCCTGCTCAGCAGCACCACCACATAAAGATCTAGTACATGTGTTTTTTTGTTTTGTTTTTTGTAGTATTTAGATGTGCGTTGACAGTTTACTCAAATTCCATATTATGTAAGTCTATCTTTTTTATTTTTAACCGCTTCCGGACCACTGCACGCTGATCATACTAACATTGAAGAGGAATATCGTTGTTATGGCAGCAGCTAGCTGTCATAACCTCAGTATCCTCTTTTTTCAGCTGGCAGTCCGGTTTCCGATAATAGTGGTTTCTGCGGTGGATTTGCGGCGGATTTGCCGCAAGATCACCCCCCACCCTCCGGTGCCCTCTGGCGCTCCCCGGAGCCATCGGCAGCGGCGGAGGCGATCGGATCCTCTCACATCAGTGGCATGGAGATGAGTGAGGGGAAGATGGCCCCCACCACTCTCCATACCATTGTAGGGCAGAAGTGACGTCAAAACAGCACTTCCACCCATAGCTCTTAAAGGGCCAATTTTTTTTAGAATTTTTTTAAATGACAATTTTTTTTTATTGCATTTTAGTGTAAATATGAGATCTGGGGTCTTTTTGACCCCAGATCCCATATTTTTGAGGTCCTGTCATGCTTTTTTTCTATTACAAGGAATGTTTACATTCCTTGTAATAGGAATAAAAGTGACACCATTTAAAAAAAAAAAACAGTGTAAAAATAAAAAATAAAAGTTAAAATAAATAAGAAAAAAATGTTTTAAACACGCCCCGTCCCACCGAGCTCGCATGCAGAAGCGAACGCATACATGAGTAGCGCCCACATATGAAAACGGTGTTCAAACCACACATGTGAGGTATCGCCACAATTGGTAGAGTGAGAGCAATAAATAATTTTAGCCCTAGATCTCCTCTGTAACCTAAAACATGCAACCAGTAGAATTTTTTAAACGTCTCCTACGGAGATTTTTAAGGGTAAAAGTTTGTCGCCATTCCACGAGCAGGCGCAATTTTGAACCATGACATGTTGGGTATCAATTTACTCTGCATAACATTAACTTTCACAATATAAAAAAAATGTGCTAACTTTACTGTTGCCCTATTTTTAAATTAAAGAAAGTGTATTTTTTCCATAAAAAAGTGCGCTTGCAAGACTGCTGAGCAAATACGGTGTGACAGAAAGTTCTGCAATGACCGCCATTTTATTCTCTAGGGTGTTAGAAAAAGAAATGTATAATGTTTGGGGGTTATAAGTAATTTTTCTAGCAAAAAAAAAAAACAGTTTTTAACTCAAAAAGAGGCTCTTAAGTGGTTAAAAGCAATAGCCAAAACATATCTGGTAAATGGTCATTGGATAAAAATATTGATATAAATCTGATGACTTTGCTGCTTCAAAGCTGTGCTACAGTTTACAATATGGGAAAACCTTTTTATTAGTTGCCTTAGGGTCTACAGAACAATGCTTTGCATTGCGCTTCAAGCAGTTTTGGCAGTTAAGATACAAAAATAAACAATTCTGCAAATCCTGTTTCTTTTACAAATAACACTCATCGTCCAGGGAAATCTTTGATTTAGGCTGTGAGAGTCTGGACATTTTCTGTGCTAATGACTATGCATTGTTATGTAACTAGCCTTTATATTCACTTTCTCCCTCTGGTTAAGAAGCCATAAAAAACCTAAAACTAAAGGAATGTGGAAAAAAAAAGGCTTCCTGGGAGACCGATTTTCAGTTTTACATTCTTCCAGGCCTACTGAGGTTTAGATTCATTTCAAATGGTTGCTATTTGATTTAACCCCTAAAAAGTACCACAGTGTCCCAAATTTTAATTGCAGCAAAAGGTGGTTCTACAAAGTATTGACTCAGGGGGGCTGAATACAAATGCATGCCACACTTTTTAAATATTTGTAAAAAAAAAATTGAAAACTATTTATCATTTTCCTTCCACTTCACAATTATGTGTCACTTTGTATTGGTCTATCATATAAAATCCCAATAAAAAACATATATGTTGTTGGTTGTAACATGACAAAATGTGGAAAATGTCAAGGGGTATGAATACATTTTCAAGGCACTGTATATATGGGCGCAAACTAGATGCCCTCCCTTTCCTTGTTACTTACAATGCATGCCTGGACAAGAACCTAGTTTTAGGATTTTTTTAGGATTATTTTTTCATTTCACTTTTAAAAGTCTAATACTTGACTTTATTGCTTAACAACTACCATGTCTATATTTGAACAAAAAAACATGCCACAGCAGTTAGCTTCCACAGTATATGTGTCTTCCCTACTATCAGTGCCCTTGTAGCCCAACTTCATATTAGGCAAATAATAAAAACTGAAGTCTCCAGCTGTAATTAAAAATAAAAAAAACAACTCTGGATGCTATACGTTTTATGTCTCCTGTACTGTTCCTGCTGACTGTTTCTCTTTTGGGTTGAATAACACTGGGCATCACTCTGCTCCTTACACTGGACTCACGGGATGATGCAGCACATAAGCACCACATCATTATATGGCATTAAACTCTGAAGAATTTAGAATCTGAAAATAAAAAATACATAATTCCAGACATTAGACAAAAGAGGGATAAAGAAAGCCACTGCTAGAAGGAACAGCAAGAGAAAGGACATATGTCACTTTAAGAATCCTCTACGTGTTGCATTGTGCTTGTTTTTTCCTCATTTTTTGTGTATTATATTTTTTCAGGTTTTTTTTACAGTAACACGACAAAAATAAAATTTAATAAAAATTTGGATTTAAAGCATAAGCTGTGAAACTGAAGAGAGAAAATGCTTTGTTCCTGAAGATCGTGTTTTCTTATAAGAGAGTGCAATGTTCCATGTGTCTAATACGTCAATACAAGTAGCAAAGGAAACAAAAGTCTGACTTTTATGATTTTACTAAGTCATTTAACATACAACTCTTTAAATAACATTTTTTTACTACAAAAGGGTTATTAAATCACATTAAATGTTTGTACTTTGCAAAATATCAAAACTATCACCTCCTAATTAGCACCTATCAGCCTGTAAATACTACATCATAACTTTGACAAATAAGTTGTTACATCCACTTTAGCAGAATTCGTCTGAATCACCAGATATGCATATGCAATGGGATAATAAACCCTCTAAGTGTTTCTGAAACCAACTGTCTACATCTTCCATAGATAAGTAGGTTAATGATCTAGAATTACATAATAAATGTTTCTTATTTTTATGTAAACACAACGAAATATGTATTCATAGGAAAAATCTATCCAACAAATAAACATACATTTTACATGTATTGTATATATGTATAGCTAAGCCAATGTTAAAAACATTGTTACTGTGAACAAATAGGTATCCTGTGTGTCTGGGAGAACTGCAGAGGGTTACTCACAACGGGGAAGCCCAATCAAATTGGATAGAGAATATTTAAAAAGTATTAACATAAAGCAATAGCAATATCACAGTGGAAACTTGCTGATTCATCCACCTTTGTTAGATAAGTATGTAATATAACCCCCCAACACAAATATAAATGTCCAAGATTCCCAAAAAACATAAATGTAGTCAGGGAAGTCCAGTATGTTCCAATTTATGAAGAGAATGGAAACCACTCAAAGAAAAGATGTTCAGCATGAATCTAAAAAATACATATACATATTGGCGCCATTGAGTTATCTTCTTATACTGTAAATGCTTGAAGTTGTTCCCAAATTGGAAGTATGAATTTCAGAACTTTTACTTGGGAAAATAATGTTCTGCCATGATCCCTGCTTTGGAAAAGAGTCTCTTGCCACCATTCCTGGCATCATTAGCCTAGCCTCCCTACTGTTGGAAGCAGGTGATATTTTACACCCCCAACAGGCACCAAAAAGTGTTTACATGCTCTGGAAGACCACACCAATGATGCAGTGTTGTGACATCAAACACAGAGTCATAAAATCAAAGAGTGATGTTAATATCTCAATTCACATACAAAAGAAAGAATATATATATTGTTGCGCTACTGAAAACAAAAATTATTTGAACATAATGGCAGCCAGCATCACCAGTGTAGTAACCGTGCAATGAAAATGAAAATAAATAAATGCAGCGCTAAGTGTAATAAGAACAAGGGGGTGGGCTAACACCCCATATACATATATATTGGGTATGGCAACAAATATTTACGCGTGGCAGTAATTATAAGCCACAATAGAAGAAGTAAAGGAACAGACCCTCCATAACTGGAGGCATTGTCCATAGTGGGGTAAAAGTTCATCAACACTAACAGCATGATATTTCTTGTGAGAAGAAAAGGGAACATATGTGGATGGTGTTCTTAAATCAATGGGTGGTCTTCATGTACTCAGGGTCCACACAAAAGTAGAAGGAGTGAATATGCTTACCAGAAAGGGTGGACACACTCATCATACAGCGGAGTGTCCTTCAGGCTTATGGATCAATCGATCCTAGGGGTGCTTGCAGGGAGGCCCTTTTAGTAGGTTCCAATGGTCTCATCTGGGGCAACCGTGAGTGGAAGATGGTGCTCGGATCCACAACAGATGGATAGATTCACCTTCACCACAAGCAGACAGCTGGAGGATGCAGCTTTCACCACACCGGATGTGAGTTCATATGGAAAAAAAAAGGTCTCCACATAGTGCATGAATCTGGTATATAAGGTTTATTAAAAACCGCCAAGAAAAAAAGATTATTTGCAGACACCGGATAAGATAAATAAATAAAAATAGTGATCACAAATAAATATAAAAATCGCATGGTAACAGGGCACAGATAGCTTCAGCAACCTGACATGTTTCGGACGATAGTCCTTCCACTGGGGCAAGGACTATCGTCCGAAACATGTTACCACGCAATTTTTATATTCATTTGTGATCACTATTTTTATTTATTTATCTTATCTGGTGTCTGCAAAGAATCTTTTTTTCTTGGCGGTTTTTAATAAACCTTATATACCAGATTCATGCACTATGTGGAGACCTTTTTTTCCATATGAACTCACATCTGGTGTGGTGAAAGCTGCATCCTCCAGCTGCCTGCTCGCGGTGAAGGTGAATCTATCCATCTGTTGTGGATCCGAACACCATCTTCCACTCACGGTTGCCCCAGATGAGACCATTGGAACCTACTACCAGTGCCTCCCAGCAAGCACCCCTAGGATCGATTGATCCATAAGCCTGAATGACTCTCCGCCGTATGGTGAGTGTGTCCACCCTTTCTGGTAAGCGTATTCACTCCTTCTACTTTTGTGTGGACCCTGAGTACATGAAGACTACCCATTGATTTAAGAACACCATCCACATATGTTCCCTTTTTTTCTCACAAGAAATATCACGCTAAAAATAAATAAATATATGTGTATGCGCTAAAGGCTATAAATACGTAAACAAAGAATAAAATAAATCTATACAATATTAAAAATTATTATAAATTATAAACAGTGTCACACACCTGTGAAGAAAGTGACTATAATCCACAATTGAATATATGAAAAATGGTAACATGCACCATGCAAAAAAATGTGAGAAGAAAAAAAAAAATAAATAAATCCTTTAAATGATTAAAAAAAAATATATATATATATATAAGTGCTACTTGATAAAGTGTCCGAAACCAATTCGTACAAATTAATATATCTCAGTCCAAGCCATTCATAAGAGTATATAAATCAAAGTGCACAATAGTGTCCAAACAAATAGCAGGCAATCCTCATGCTGGTTTTTTTGAAAAAGTGCTAAATATTCCTCATGCTCTTCTTATGAGATGTGCACATTAAGGCATGCTGCAGTGCTCTCCAGTGACCCCCAATGGATAATGCGCTCACCTTAGAGCGTGTGACACAGTAGCTAAACAATGTCAAAACACGCATTAGAGCCACTCCAGGGCTCACACAGGGTATGCTGGTGATGATCTGTATCTCGCTCAAATGGTGACATATATGAAAGAAAGGAGACTCATAGCATAATACCGCCAGGAATTTATTTGAAAAGCCCTAAAAACAATCCCTCCAGGAGGGTACTCACAATGCTTGGGTGCGTCAGTGCACCATCCTATCCAAAACATGCAATACAGATGAATCCTGTGGCGTGCGGTGCGGTGTTCAATCCTCTGCCTGTCTGTGTGTAGAAAGCTCCGTCCTGCCCCTCCCCTACGCATCTTCAGCACAGGGTATACGTGCCTTCATCTGGGGGATACTCAGATATTCCGACAACAAATGTTTGATAGGGGCTTGTTGTCGGAAATTCCGACCGTGTGTAGGCTCTTTTGGACATTTTTATGTCGGAATTTCTGACAACAAACATTTGAGAGCTGTTTCTCAAATTTTCCGACAACAAAATCTGTTGTCAAAAATTCCGAACATGTGTACACAATTCTGACACACCAAATTCCACCCATGCTCTGAATCAAGTATGAGACGAAAGCACTCGGTCTGGTAAAACTAGCGTTCGTAATGGAGATAGCACATTCGTCACGCTGCAAATTTTTAAATCTTTCAATGCAACGCATTCTCTTCTTCTTTATAATGCTAGAATAATGAAGTTCTTTTGCTGTTGATATTCACACAGTTCTCACAAACTGATTTCTTTATTATTTCTCGTGATCTCCTGAATAATATTTGTTATTTTTTTCGGCAAATCTCCATAAAAATGTTTAGAATTTAGTTTTATAGTGATCTTTATTTATTTATTTTTTATGAAGATCTCCATTTTTTTTGTTTGTTTTTTATGAAGATCTCCTTTTTTTTATAGTGATCTACTTTTTTTGTTTTTTTTATGAAGATCTCCTGTTTTTTTTTCTACTGATCTCCATAATATTTTTTGGCATTTTGTGTGTCAAGTTACCACAACACCATTATTAACTTGGATTTTTTAACCTCAAGGAGATTGTTTGGTGTTGTGTCCCTTGTTAATTTGACATTGTATTTTTTAAAATGTACCTGCCTACTCACAAACAAAACTGTCCCTTTTGAAGTAAAACAAATAGGCAAGTATTTGTGAAAAAAATTGCCATTTATTATGGGCCATAACCAAATAAAGAGGAAGGCAACGCTGGCTAAACTGGTGAAATTGGCGAAGCCTTTGTACCCCAGGGCACACATCAACTATTTTACAGCCAAAAATTGGTAGCATGAGGAGTCCATATAATAGTGAGCACAATCCAGTCCAGGGCTCAGAGAGATCAGGAACAGCAGCAGATGACATATATGTCCCCAGGCTATGGTCTTACAACAGCCTGCGTCTTTTGTCAGACCAGACCAAACCCAGGTCATCAGTTTCTTGTCTTCCTTCCACACTTCCTTCCATGCTTGCTTCCAGGCTTGCTTCTAGGCTGTGGCTCTGGTGTTGAAGTTGTGGCAGGAGGTGGAGTTGTGGCAGGAGGTGGAGGAGGTGCATGATGGTCGAACTCACAAACCTGGCTTTGGTTTGTGATTTCACCCCTTAACCCCTTATTTATGGCTTGTAAGATAACTTCCTCACAGAAGAGGCATTGGCCCTCCTCCATTTCCTGCATTTTTCAGGCTGCCATGCAGGAATAGTCCTCTTGAAGACTGGGTGGGTTCTGAGCGCTGCAATAGCCTGCCGAAATAGCCCAAGTGCTGCCTCCTCCAGGTTACTCCCCTTCCTGGGCCTTTTTTTTAAAGGCGGAGGGGAGGGACCTGGGATTTGTGGCCACCTCCTGGCTGCCACTTACCCCTGCCACCTCCTGGCTGCCACTTTCCACAACCTCCTCCTGGCTGAGGCTTTCCTGTGTATGAAAAAGAAACATAGTTTTATTTTTTGGTTCATCAATCACACACAATTTTCAGCTCATGACTGTTGCAAATTGAATGTTAAAGTGGAGTTCCACACAAAAATGGAACTTCCACTTTTTGTATTCCTCCCCCCCTCCGGTGTCACATTTTGCATCTTTCAGGGGGGAGGAGGGAGCAGATACATGTCTAATACAGGTATTTGCTCCCACTTCCTGGCATAGATCACCGCGGTGATTGCGGTGACCTACGCCACTTCTGCCGCCTACCCACTCCTCCCCCGCTGTATTCTGTGAGACACAGAATACAGCAGGGACCTGTGAGGATGCGCAGCGTGGCTCGCGCATGCGCAGTAGGGAACCAGGAAGTGAAGCCGCATGGCTTCACTTCCTTACTCCCTTACCGAGGATGGCGGCGGCAGCAGCCGAGAGCCGAAGGACGGATCGGCTTCAGCTGCCGACACCGCGGGCTCCCTGGACAGGTAAGTGTCCATATATTAAAAGTCAGCAGCTGCAGTATTTGTAGCTGCTGGCTTTTAATATTTTTTTTTCAGCAAACCTCCGCTTTAATAAATAGAAAAAACTATCCTTCTGACCCCAGCATTTTTCATTCTTGTCCCAATCATTTGTGGCCACTACTGTCTATTGATATGTAAAACACTTTGTTAAATCAGAAATTAGTGATTAATACTAACATCTAGTTAACATCATTAATTTTTTGACAAGAAATATGTTAAACAATGCTATACCTGGCTCAAGCTAGGCTCCTCCACATCTTCCTGGCTGGAAGGCCCAGGTTGGACGTCGGAAGCCTCAGCTGGGGTGGAAGGAAGCGTTGACTGGAGAGTGCTGGCCTGGGTTCCCTCTGGTCTGCCAGAAAATGCAGTCTGTCATAGTACCACAGCCTGGGTACATAAATGTCCTCTGCTGCAGCTCCTGATCTCTGGGAATCCTGGACCTTTTTGCGTTCCCTATTATAAGTGCTCCTCATGCCACCAATTGTGGCCTTCAAATAGCTGATGGTTGCCGTGGGGATCTGTGGCTTCACAAATTCCAGCAATTGATCCAGCGCTGCCTGCCTCTTTCTTTTATTGGTATAAAAGGGGTGGTTTTCCTGCCACAGACAGGGGCAGCTCCCTGTACTTATCAATGAATATGGGAATAAAGTCATGATCATTCGATAGATCTATTTTTCCTCTGCAAGACACAACACAAGACAAAAACCCTAATGTCAGGCTAAAAACTCTCCTAATCTTGTCCCAATATAGACCTCAATCTATAAGCAGTATAGGCCCAAGTTAAAATTGTACCTTCGTTCTCACAATCGGTGCTTCCGCTACTCTTTCCTCCGCTCACAGATTGTACGTATGACCCACGCGTGTTACACTTTATATACACTGCGCATGCGTGAAACTCCACCCGCCCCTGTCCTTCCATCTAGTATATTCCCCACCCCTTCTCTTTTGGCGCAGTGGGAGAGCACATGGCGGAGTAAACATCGTTTGTTTGCCCATTTATATGATGTTTTTGGCAGATACGGGTTAACTACGTTTGTTCAGGCCTATTTCTATTCAAATAAGTTTAGTACATTGTTGTCTAGATGGGTTTGTAACAAGAACGAAATGCAAACTTGATTCAGTGTAAGGAGAGGACACTTAGCAGCTGTTTATACATCTGGACGCAGGAGCACTAGTGTAGGACACCAGAACAAACTTTGTAGGGTGCTCCACACAGGTGCTCCAGTGGATACTAGGGGTGTCTCTCAATGTGGAAAACTTTACCAAAAAAAGGGAAGTATTCCAGCTTGAAGAAAGGGAAAAATCATGTCTTCAGCTTGGAATTCTGCAGACAATTGTATGACACTTCCAAGCAATGTTTCATATTCCTATTTATGTCCTCAAATATCTGTGTTCTAAGTATACCTTTTTTTTTATTCACATAGGGGAGAAAAGACTCAGGACATCAGAGGACACCAGGGACCCCCAACCTCCTAAAGAAGGGGAAATCCCCACACCACAGCCAGAGGATGTGGAGGAAGGAGAGGTTTATGAAGTGGGTGAAATAGTGACCACACCAGGTGAGTGGCTGAGACCACAGCTTCAGGTAATAGATGTATACCTGCAGATTTATAATACATGGTGTGTTTTTTTTATTTTTAGGTGATGTGGATGTTGTGGAAGAAGAAACACATTTCACAAGTGCAAGTGCACACATCATCATCGGGAAGATCATGGTGTGCAATAGGCATTTACAGAAGATCAAGGAAAACATCATTGATGTTTTAGGCAGAATATATAACACACCAAAATTTTAAAAAATGTTTTTATTTTTCTTATATTTTTAAAAAAATGTTTAAGCCAAATTTTGAAGATGCCACAGTGTGTCAACATGTGCTATCTGCCATCACGGCATATCAATGTACACATTTTGTGGGTGCAACTCCTTCCTCGCAACTCAAGTAGCTGAGAGGAAGGGGTTGATCCCCCATGATGGGAGCTAGTACATGTTGACCTTAGGCATGGGATCAGGAGGTAAATCCCCATTTTGACTCTCAATTTGTGTGCATCTTCAAAATTTGGCTTTCACAGGGGTGACATCACCCCATCTGATGAAGTTGCCTTCATCAACACAGTTTGGACATACTAATGTCTGATATTGCCTTCAATTTATCAAAGTTGAACTTTGTAAGTTCCTGAATTGTGTATTGTTTTATGGTTTTAAAAACATGCCTGTTTACCACAAAAAAGGATATTTCTAATGTCTAGAAAAAAAAATATTATTCTGTAAATATGTTGGTTTGTTCCAAAACCCTTTTCTAAACGCATGTGAATGTGCACAGAGTAAAAATGTTTATACTCAACAATGTGTGGCTTCTTCTCTTAATGCTCAATAGCAGTTTTTGGAGTAAGTTGGTGTTTACATTGGCAATAGGGGTTATTTACTAAAGGAAAATCCACTTTATACTACAAGTGCACTTTCAGTGCAGTTTCAATGCAGTTTCAAGTGCACTTTTGCAGTGCACTTGTAGTGCAAAGTGGATTTTCCTTTAGTAAATAACACCCACAGTGATTTATAATTTGCAACATTCAGGCCATTTTCGTCACTCCAAAAAAGAAAATCATGGTGCTGAAAATGATGAATATTTTTATCCTTAAGGCATTACATACATTAACAACAAAAACAAGGTGTGTGTAGCAGACCCACAACATAATAGTTAGCTGAAGAATAGAGTGTCACCTCATGTATAAAATAAATTACGTTTGCACTATTGAAGAAAATGGCCAATTAAATAAGCACATTGGATAACCTACGAGACAGCTAAAAGAAACACAAGCAGTAAAGCAAAGGAAATATTTTTCATTTTAAAATACAAATTTATTTAAAAAATGTTTGATAAACATTTTCTGGCATATTAATGGCCCCCCTACCCACAAAGTACTCCATATATTTTAGACGGACCTCATGGGTGCTTTGGGGAGGCAAGCCAGAACGGCCAGCTTAAAGCGCCGCCAGGGTTTGGTCTTGAAATCCGACCTCAGGCCCAACTGAGGGCACATAGTTCATCAAATTTTTTCTGAAAAAGTTGTAGAGAATGCAGCATGCAAGGATTATATGGTTACGTTTATATTCCGCCATGTTGATTGGCCTAAGGAATAGGTGGAACCGGCTGGCCATTATCCCGAAAGCATTCTCCACCACTCTTCTGGCTCTGGTCAGCCGGTAGTTATAAACCCTCTGGTCCGGGGTGAGGGTCCACATGGGGAACGACCACATTAGGTTATTACCCAGCCCAAATGCATCATCAGCAACAAAGACGAATGGCAGACCAGCCACATTGTCTTCCGGAGGTGGCAATCCCAAGCCACCACTCTGGAGCTGTCCGTAGAACTCGGTCTGGGCGATGACTCCACCATCCGACATCGGGGCATTCTTCCGCAAGTCCACATAGAGAAACTCATATGTTGCCAACACCACCGCCAACATCACTATAATATTAAACCCCTTATAGTTGTAATAGTATGACCCTGAGTTGAGGGGTGGGACTATGTGGATGTGTTTCCCCATCAATTGCCCCTCTACAGTTGGGAAAGTCCCACCGTTGGGCAAATTGGGAAGCCACAGTCTGCCATTCCTGTGGCGTTGAAGGAAACTGTGGAGTGAAACAAGAAAAATAAAAATTATTACTTTTGCACATAACATTGCAAGCAGATTAGACACAAACATTCTTGGCCAACATCAGTATAACATTTATTCGAACGAGTATTTAAAAAAAAATCTAAGGTCCACTTATCAGATTTCTCACCCCCTCTGATGGCCCATTGTAAAAAATTTAGGGGGGGGGGTGTTTTGGACAGGTTACCCTCTCCACTTCATTGAGAGCTTAATGCATAAATAATTTGTTTTACTTTGGCCAGCCCCTCCTTACTTACACTATTGGCAGCCCACTGGACAGGTAAGACGTGTTATAATACAAAAATATAAATACACACTGTACAAATTGAAGCACATTTTTCCATTCTGCAATTACCTATCAAGATAATAGAAGAACAAAACTTTAAACAGTACCATTAGAAAGTATTCAGGCAGGCCCTTTCACTACATGCTTTGGTGAATTCATCCATAAATATGAACACAAGAGAGGTTGGTATAGTGTGTATGGGTTTGGCAAAGTCAGCAGATAGAGGATTGGTATTGGTTGACTTAGCAGTTGGGGGAGGGAGGGTTCCAAATGATTTTGTGACCCCCCAAAAAAGCCTCTGCCACTCTGCCTGAACTTAAGGATACAATTAACATTTGGACATATTTTAGGGGGTTTTTAGGGTAAAGCACTACTATGGAACTGACAAAATACATTGTTAAGTGACTAGGCTAGGTGTGTATGGGCCCAGGATAGCATGCTGGGGAGGTTAGTGAAGGTAAATATGCATTAAGGACAAAAAAGGAACTTGAAAAACTTCCAGCATGCATGAGGACAAAGAGGACATTCACAGCATACTACAATCATGGTAATTAGGGAATAGTGAAAGAAATACAATACATTAGCAAACATTAAATACATATGTGATCTTCAAGGAGAAATCTTACCTTAACCACTTGCCGACTGGCTCACGCCCATATACGTCAGCAGAAGTGCACGTACAGGCAGATTAATGTACCTGTATGTTGCCCTTTAAGAAGCAGTTTGCGGTCGCACTCTGTGAGTGTGATCACAGGTTCCATGGACCCGATGTCTACGGGGATACCTGCGATCGTCTCACGGAGAAGAAGAATGGGGAAATGCTGCCTAGTGATAGGCATTAAACAAGCGTTTCCCCATTCTGCCTAGTGACAGGACACTGATCACAGCTACCTGTAATCGGGAGTGGTGATCAGTGTGTCACACATAGCCACGCCCCCCCACAGTTAGAATCACTCCCTATGACACACTTAACCCCTTCACTGCCCCCTAGTGGTTAACCCCTTCACTGCCAGCCACATTTACACAGTAAACAATGCATTTTTAATGCACTGATCACTGTATAAATGTGAATGGTCCCAAAATCATACCAAAAGTTTCTGATCTGTCCGCCATAATGTTGCAGTCATGATAAAAATTGCTGATTGCCCCCATTACTAGTAAAAAATAAATATTAATAAAAATGCCATTAAACTATCCCCTATTTTGTAGACGCTATAACTTTTGCGCAAACCAATCAATAAACGCTTATTGAAATTTTTTTTACCAAAAATATGTAGAAGAATACGTACCAGCCTAAACTGAGGAAAAAAAAGTTTTTTTATATATTTTTTGGGAATATTTATTATAGCAAAAAGTAAAAAATAATGCGTTTTTTTTTCAAAATTGATTCTATTTTTTAGTCTATAGTGCAAAAAATAAAAACCACAGAGGTGATCAAACACCACCAAAAGAAAGCTCTATTTGTGGGGAAAAAAGAACATCAATTTTGTTTGGGGGCCACGTTGCACGACCACGCAATTGTCAGTTAAAATGACGCAGTGCCGAATCGTAAAAAGTGCTCTGGTCTTTGGGCAGCCAAATGGTCCGGGGCTTAAGTGGTTAATATAGTCCTTCTGCAGGACCTGTATGATGGCAGAACAGGTCTCTGGAATAATGATCCTCAGAGCCTGGGGGAGATACCTGTCGAGAACCTGATGTCCTGCAGACTTCTCCCCATCACCAAGTACTGCAACGTGGCAACGAGCCTCTGTTCGGGAGTGATGGCTTGCCACATGCAGGTGTCCTGCCTTGTAATATAAGGGGACAGCAAAGCCAACAAATGGTGAAAAACGGTGTCCATCATCCGGAGATAATTCCTGAAATAATCAGGATTATTCTCACGGATCTCCCGCAACAAAGGCATGTGCGAGAATTGGTCACGCTGGAGCAACCAATTCTTCATCTATGAACTCCTCCCCGCCCTGTTCATGGACTGGACTTGGGTCAAATTAAAAACCCCAACACCAAGCCCCTGCAAAGCACGAAATCTACGATGAGTACGTACCCGCAACATGGCTGGAAAATGGTCGGCTGGTCAGAACGAACTAACAGAATGCACTGAAATTTAGAAAGGCCTGAGAAGAGCGAGCTGAAAATCAGAAATGAGCGGACAAGAACGCACTGAAAATCAAATACATAATATAAAAATACGCACTGAAAACCAGATGTAAACTGATTACACGCACTGAAAACCAGATACGAACCCACAAGCACAAACTGAAGAGAAGTAACAATCTGAAAAGCACAAGGCTGAAAAGCGTGAATTGTCTCTCACCAAACTTCTACTAACACAAGATTAGCAGAAGGAGCACAAAGGGTGGCGCACTGGCTATTGAACTTCCTCTTTATAGTGCCATTGTATGTGTTGTACGTCAGCACGTTCTTGATGATCAGAATTTCTGACAACATTTGTGTGACCGTGTGTATGCAAGACAAGTTTGAGCCAACATCCGTCAGAAATAAATCACGGGATTTCGTTGTCGGAATGTCTGATCGTGTCTACACAGCATTAGAAAACAGCCTTCTGTTAAGAGTAGATAATTTGGTGTTTAGCTTCGTTGGGGCAAACAAGTACTAGTTCATTCATATAAAGAGTTCTACAAACATGGCTGCTAAAGCTAAAAGTGAAGCATTCCACAGTAATGGCACTTGATCTCAAATCATGTCTAAATACCTAAACAAAAATGTAATGTAGCACCACCCCCCAAATGGAGCCGCTTAGTGATTTTTGGTTCATCTGTTCTATGCCTCAATTCCAAGAATTACCTCAGCCCCTCTGGCACACTTTTTAAGGACACAAGGAGAAAATACCATTAGCATGGCTTTGGATCATTGCCAGAAACAAACAGACACACCAGTATTGATAAACAAGTTGAATATATTATCAACGTTTAAAATACAGTATGTGGATACTTACAGCACTGTTAAACCCTACTGCAGAGTTTTAATGCAATAGAAATGACAACCTTCAATATCTAGCAACTGTAAGTATAGAAAAAAACAGTAATCTATATACCCATAACACGGGTGCTGAGAGAGAGGAGAGAAGGTTTGTCAACTTCTCAGCTCCTTCTGGGCCATGAACACTGTTGAAAGTTAAACAACAAAAGAGGATTAAACAGGTACAGTGAACAAAGTTCTGAAGTGTTACAGGTCCTGAAGTGAAGAATACTAGTGTCTTCTGCTAGCAAATGATGGGGCCCTTGTTTTAAGAGTAGGTTTAATCAAGCTCAAGTGAAGCAGTAATCATCTAGGGTGTTCCATTAGGTAATATTTTGCAAGATAAAAGATGGCAGCTCCAAACAAGCATTCTATGACACTAGAAAGGGAAATAGGTGTCCTCATGCAGTGTCTGTACTGTGATAAGAATTATGTTGGATTTACACCTGCTCACCAATCCTCTGTGCTAATATAAACTGTAAATCCCAAGTGCTGGTTCAGGCACCTGGCAATGTAGCGAGGCCCCGGATCACCTCATGACAACCGATCAAGATGGCGGGTAGCAAATCTTGGAAAGTGATTGGACAGCGGCTGGCCCGATACCTGGATAGGTAAAGCGAAACATGAAACAGTGTGGGTCGTCTCCACTAGGCTGTATGGTGCTGGGCTGCTGAGCAGTGTCCCTGGGCTGAACTATGGTGAACTGTGTGATAGCCTCCTTTTCCTGGCATCCCTGAGCCAGCCCTATTTCTCCTGACAGCACTCTCTCAGTAGTGCTGTGTAGAAGCCTGGCTCTCTCTCTCCTCACTCAGGTGGCCAGGCTGGTACAACTCCAGGAGCTTGTTTTTGGCTTGGGTTCTCTCTCTCTCTCCTCACTCACCTCAGCCTTCTCTCCCCTTGTCCTCCAAACCCCCCTCCTTCCTTTTTTTCCAGGCTCATGGCTCTACCTTCCTCCTTGTTCCTGGGTATGCTGGGGGTTGTAGTTTATGCTCATCAAATCCTATGGGCTGCATTGTCTCTGGGACTGCATGTCCTATCATACTCCCCTCTTGGCTGCTGATTGGTCCTTCACTGCAGCCAATGAAGAGGCAGGAAGAATCAGAGCGGGCGGGGATCCCTGCAAGCGCCGCTCTGTCTCCCATTACATGCTGTGACAGGAGGTGGGGGCCGAGTGGGGGAAAGGAGATAGTTACAGCCAGCAGCTCTCCTCCTCTCCTCACAGTGCCAGTCTCACTCTCGACAGTCAGTCTTGTTTCCCCCCATTGCAGTGCTCCATGCAGAGAAGGGGGAGAAAGCCAGCAGCTGCCCTGTCTCTGGCACAGCCTCTCCTGTCCCTGCTGTTCGACTCCCACTACTGACAGGGAGAAGGAAGTGGCGGAAAGAACACAGAGAGCCACTGTTCCCACTACTGACAGCGGCGACTTGGGCTTGAACTAAAAGGGGGGTGCAGCACAGTCTGTCATCCTAGGACCTGCTTCTGTCCTCTCTTGGTGAGGAGAGCCAGCGGGGGGGGGGGATCACTGCAAACCATGCTGCTGAATAATATATGTGATACATGTAATAATTTGCAGCTTCCAGTACTTGTGAAGGCTGTAATAGTTTTCTTTTATCTGGTGTTTTCCTTTTACTTTAACCTGGTGATCCTGCAAGTAACACACTTCCACACTTGCTTTAATTTCTTCATGATTTTATGGAGGGAGCAGTAGTTGTCATATAGACTTCATTTTAAATATGCCTGCCTTTTTCATTTCATTACATAACTGGTTCACAGCAACCAACAGCCAGCAGGATTGAGGATACACTTAATGTCACTGGTGCTGTAACTAAAAAGTAGACATGTGTGGTTCATTTCGTTCTGAATTAATATTCGGACAAATTTTTTGTTATTCGGAGATTGGTATATATCTGAATACACGAAATACAATATAAACAAATTTTACTGAATGCTTCGAATAACGAACCTAAATTCAGACTGAAATTTCAGTCGCATTCTAACTGTACACATATTGCTGAAATCAAAGACTGTAGGGTTTATTTACTAAAGCTAGAGAGGGAAAATGTAGTCACAATTCCGCAGAGAAACCAATCAGCTTCCAGGTTTTATTGCTAAAGCTACAGTTAGGTCCACAAATATTGGGACATCGACACAATTCTGATCTTTTTGACTCTATACACCACCACAATGGACCAGGAAAAGAGAGAGGGACATAGGGGACAGTGGCTGATGTTGGCCCCATAATGTTCACACCCTAAAATGGCTGGACTATACCGGTACAGGTAAACGATGATAGACAAAATATATAAAAGGAGTTTATTACAAAAAAGAAATACATGGTGTACAAATTAAAATGCAAAAACAGAAATTCAAAGATCACCAAAGAATATCTGGAAATTACAAAGTATTGACTGGTCTGGTTCTCGACTAGTTTCGCGATATTATCGCTTCCTCAGGAGGATCAATCTATAAGACAAATAATATAATGCAATACAAGCAAAAACATTATACAGTACACTCCAAGTAGTGATCATAAAAACAGCATGTAGAAAGGGGAAAGAATAAAACATAATTACTAGTTCGGCTTACCCTATAATTGGGTGATCGCGTGCGGCACCGGGCCGCCCAAACAACTCTCCCCCGCGGCGGACAAGGGGGATAATTTAGAGCCCTCTAAGTAAAAAGCATAGCATAAGTGGGGGGCCACAAAAATAGCTGATGAAAGGATACAGTGGATTTAGCCAGACACATGTTGAGGGGGCGGAAGGGGAAGGGAAGGGAGGGCCAAGGGGAAAAGGGGGAAAGGAAACTGGGGGAAAAGGGAGGGCGGGGAGGGAGGAGGGAAGGAGGGTAAGGGTAATGGAACATGGGAAGGGGAAGGGGGGGGGGGGGAACTGGGAGGGACACCGGGGGAGGGGGTAGTGGAGGGAAGGGAAAAGGGGGTGGGGGACAGGGTAGGAAAAAACAGACAAAACACAGGGACAGGGAAGATAGAGGGAGGGGGGGAAAGGGGAGCAAACAAGACGGATTACTCTAGGCTAATAAATGATAGGAACATGTAATGTGGCTCACCATAGTGGTTGGAACGAAGGGTAATACATATGCTAGCCACGAAGAGACTTGCGATGGCTTGGGGGTCGGGTGGCCCGTAATGAGCAGGAGAGCCAACCAATTCCAAACACTGGGGCATCATGGAGGATACAATGTGTGGAAGTCCACCACTAAGGGTAGATAACCACAGGGTTGCATGGCAGTCTGTCAATAAATAGTATCAAATGTAACATGAGATACAGGATAAAATCCAAGTGAAGGTATCTAGAATAGATAGCGTCGGGTAAAGGATAATATCCAAGGTAAGAGAGCATAACGTACCTATAGATGTACACCAGTGAGGTGTTGAAGGCCTCCCTTCCATCCCAGCCCCACGTCAGCAGTCTATCATGGGGAGAGCTCAGATGCTCACTCACAGGCCCGAGGGCCCATTAAGTGAGCTCCCCAACCCGGAGACGCCCACGACGCCCCCGGCCGGCGAGCGTCTGACGTCACCGGGTCAGTTTCTCCGCACTGCGCAGGTGTGCGGACCGCGCTACTGTGCAAGCGCGTTCAAGGCGAGCCCGTGGGTAGGAAACCCTGGGCTCCACAAGGACAAGCAGGAGACGAACACCAGGGCGTCTTCCCCTGCCAGGAGAAACACATGTCCGCCGCTTGGAAAGGCACAGGCAGCCACGGACCACACAGGGCACCTAGGGTCAGCCGAACAAAATGAACAAAAACATTAAACATCATGACAAGAAATGGTAATAATTAAATAGCAGTATGTGTAAAAGAAATAAGGGTGGCAGTAAATTGCCACCCAATCCATTAAGGTGTTGGTAAACACAAACGGGACTTGGTCCCCATAGATGGCTCTACAAAGAGAGGGGGGGCAGCATTGGCTACTAAAAGACCTAGTTGAAGGATAAGCATTAATAAGTTGGGGCTACCTGTTGGTGAGTGATAGGAGTGAAAATAGGGACAGGGAACAAAGAGGGGGGGAGGGGTGTGGGGGGGGGGTGTAGGGGGAGGGGGGGGTTATTGGATGTGCCAATGTGAAGATGAAGTGTGTGTTGTAAATGAATAGAGGTGATACAGTGAAGAGTGGTAGGGGATAGATGGACATTATACATAGTTGATTGGTAGTATCGGATAATAAAAGAAAACGTGAGAATGTGTGAAACAGTGGATCTAAGTACAACGTAGTGGGGATAGAAATCTGGAGGTAATAGTGACAACCAGCAGCGCGGAAACCATGACAGATGAATGGGAAGAATGGAATAATTCCTAAACATAATTAGATTAGGGGTTAGATGACATGAAGGCAGGGAACTCCATAGAGTGTCAAACTACATAATGTAATATTCTAGGCTAGAGAGGGGTAATCGCAGAAGGGCGATGATGTAGCACTGATAAAATTAGGTTACAAAGGGCCAAAATGGGTAAGGGTCAGCTACGGATTAGGGGTATGGATAACACAATAATCACACTGGGCCGGAGATTAACCGGTCCCTAGTAGCACGTACTCTTGGGTAAAGGGTAGTGAATATAGACTGACCAAACCCCATTCATGGCAAAAATAGGTGTAATATTGAAGGTTTAAGTTGAAACATGGTATAGTGGGGTAACTGTGAAGGAACGTCTAGCTGTATGGAACTTAACCTGCATGGTCAGTGATAGGGCTGCTCCCATGTATGGTCCATCTAAAGGAGGGGGCCAAACTCTGACGTAATGGGATAATTGATAAACAAAAAAGTAATATAAGTTAGGAATTAGAGGCACTCAAGGGGAAAAAAAAAGAAAAAACTGGTGTGTTATCCACCCAATGAATATGCACAAATTGTGAGTATAGCCTCAAATACTAAGGGTAATAAAATTTAAACCGTACCATCATCCAAATTAATATGTACAAGGAAAAGAGAGTGGGACATAGGGGACAGTGGTTGATGTTGGCCCCATAATGTTCACATCCTAAAATGGCTGGACTATATCGGTACAGGTAAGCGATGATAGACAAAATATATAAAAGGAGTTTATTACAAAAAAGAAAAACATGGTGTACAAATTAAAATGCAAAAACAGAAATTCAAAGATCACCAAAGAATATCTGGAAATTACAAAGTATTGACTGGTCTGGTTCTCGACTAGTTTCGCGTGCCGCACACAATCACCCAATTATAGGGTAAGCCGAACTAGTAATTATGTTTTATTCTTTCCCCTTTCTACATGCTGTTTTTACGATCACTACTTGGAGTGTACTGTATAATGTTTTTGCTTGTATTGCATTATATTATTTGTCTTATAGATTGGTCCTCCTGAGGAAGCGATAATATCGCGAAACTAGTCGAGAACCAGACCAGTCAATACTTTGTAATTTCCAGATATTCTTTGGTGATCTTTGAATTTCTGTTTTTGCATTTTAATTTGTACACCATGTATTTCTTTTTTGTAATAAACTCCTTTTATATATTTTGTCTATCATCGTTTATCTGTACCGGTATAGTCCAGCCATTTTAGGGTGTGAACATTATGGGGCCAACATCAGCCACTGTCCCCTATGTCCCACTCTCTTTTCCTTGTACATATTAATTTGGATGATGGTACGGTTTAAATTTTATTACCCTTATTATTTGAGGCTATACTCACAATTTGACCACCACAATGGAGTTTAAATGAGACGAACAAGATGTGCTTTAACTGCAGACTTTCAGCTTTAATCTGAGGGTATTTACATCCAAATCAGGTGAACGGTGTAGGAATTACAGCAGTTTGTATATGTGCCTCCCACTTAAGGGACCAAAAGTAATGGAACAATTAGCTGCTCAGCTGTTCCATGGCCAGGTGTGTGTTATTCCCTCATTATCCCATTTAAAAGGAGCAGATAAAATGTCCAGAGTTAATTTCAAGTGTGCTATTTGCATTTGGAATCTGTTGCTGTCAACTCTCAATATGAAAACCAAAGAGCAATCACTATCAGTGAAGCAAGCCATCATTAGGCTGAAAAAACAAAACAAACCCATCAGAGAGATAGCAAAACATTAGGTGTGGCCAAATCAACTGTTTGGAACATCCTTAAAAAGAAAGAACGCACCAGTGAGCTCAGCAACACCAAGAGACCTGGAAGACCATGGAAAACAACTGTGGTGGATGACCGAAGAATTCTTTCCCTGGTGAAGAAAACACCCATCACAACAGTTGGCCAGATCAAGAACACTCTTAGGTAGGTGTATGTGTTTCAAAGTTAACAATCAAGAGAAGACTTCACCAGAGTGAATACAGAGGGTTCACCACAAGATGTAAACCATTGGTGAGCCTCAAAAACAGGAAGGCCAGATAGGAGTTTGCCAAACAACATCTAAAAAAGCCTTCACAGTTCTGGAACAACATCCTATGGACAGATGAGACCAAGATCAACTTTTACCAGAGTGATGGGAAGAGGAGAGTATGGAGAAGGAGAGGAACTGCTCATGATCCAAAGCATACCACCTCATCAGCGAAGCATGGTGGTGGTAGTGTCATGGTGTGGGCATGTATGGCTGCCAATGGAACTGGTTCTCTTGTATTTATTGATGATGTGACTGCTGACAAAAGCAGCAGGATGAATTCTGAAGTGTTTTGGGAAATATTATCTGCTTATATTCAGCAAAATGCTTCAGAACTCATTGGACGGCGCTTCACAGTGCAGATGGACAATGACCCGAAGCATACTGCGAAAGCAACCAAAGAGTTTTTTTAAGGGAAAGAAGTGGAATGTTATGCAATGGCCAAGTCAATCACCTGACCTGAATCCGATTGAGCAGGCATTTCACTTGCTGAAGACAAAACTGAAGGGAAAATGCCCCAAGAATAAGCAGGAACTGAAGACAGTTGCAGTAGAGGCTTGGCAGAGCATCACCAGGGATAAAGCCCAGCGTCTGGTGATGTCTATGTGTTCCAGACTTCAGGCTGTAATTGACTGCAAAGGATTTGCAACCAAGTATTAGAAAGTGAAAGTTTGATGGATGATTGTTAATCTGTCC
This sequence comes from Lithobates clamitans, assembly GCA_037952925.1. Taxonomy (NCBI): domain Eukaryota; kingdom Metazoa; phylum Chordata; class Amphibia; order Anura; family Ranidae; genus Lithobates; species Lithobates clamitans. The sequence continues at coordinate 3,204,737 of JBBGZY010000356.1, read as the reverse complement.
CATTACTTTTTATACAAACTGTTGTAATTCCTACACCGTTCACCTGATTTGGATGTAAATACCCTCAAATTAAAGCTGAAAGTCTGCAGTTAAAGTACATCTTGTTTGTTTCATTTCAAATCCATTGTGGTGGTGTATAGAGCCAAAAATATTAGAATTTGTCGATGTCCCAATATTTATGGACCTGACTGTAAATTAAACAAGCTGAGGTTAGGAACTGATTAGTTTCTCTGCAGAATTGTGACTTATTTTGCCCTCTCTAGCTTTAGTAAATAAAGCTGTGGGTGTTATTAGAGTACCATTTCAAAATAATGCTGTATTAGTTAAGCCAATGGTGATTTAAAGAGTCATTGTAATCATTTGATGAAGATTTTTCTTTTGTTTGTTCACTTTGCCGCAATCGAATAGAAAAAAAAAATGTATTGATTTCAAATCTTAAAAAAACTGTAAATTCGAAAAATACCGAATTCAAATTCTGAATATGAATTTCGAATAGGAATCCCGAATACGAATTGAACAAATCAATTACATTTAACTAAATTAAATAACTAGATTAACTAATCAAAACGAAACAAAACAAAACTAATTTTATCGTCATGCACGTCTACTAAAAATATCGTCAGCTTTAAAGTTTGGATACACTTTAACCTTTTCTTGCCCTTGCCATAAAAACTATGGCAGTGACTTGGGGGTGTTTTACACACGCATTTGCAGCCACACATCTCGGATTGCTTTTACCCGGAGGGAGGATCCCTCCCTCCAGGTAAAGTGGAGAGAGATCTCCCCTTCAAGTTATTGATCCTGAAGCAACGTGTGAAACATCACTTCTGGGTCCCAGTGTCACTGTCCTCAGTCTGTACGGCTGGGGAAGAATCTAATGGATAGTTAGTTTAGTAAAAAAAAAAAGTGTAAAAAATTAAAATTTCATCCAAGCACTTAAAATCCCCACAAATAATTGTCCCCCCCCCCCCCGCCCTCATATACACACACATACAAATATAAATGCACATGTTGGGAATTCCTATTCAGGAAAATGTTGATTGTACTACACATGTTACATGGGCCCATTTTTCACAGGTAACTCCAAACTGATGAACTGTAGGGGCTTTTAAAGCATCACCTATGGAAGGTATAGGGTAATGGAGTTTGTTGCTCTTTTAAAGGCACATCCAATTTTAAAGTTTGACATGTTGGGTTTCTATTTACTTGGCACAACCTTCCTAAATCATAATTGCACTGATATTGTGTGATCTAAAACATTGGAACTACCACTTGGGTGTCTACTTTCAGAAAATATATAACACTTTGAGGGTTTTATGTAATGTTCAGACCTACAATCATTTTTAAATCATGTTTGCAAAAAATGCAGAGATGGCTCTGGCAGAAAAAGGGTTTGATACCCAACCTAATATATGGAAAAGTTTTCTTTAATGTAGAAATGAAGAGGCTCATTTGTGTTTTGGCTTAAATTGATAAAAAAAACCTACCTTGCTGTCAAGGACCAGTTCCAGTTACGCTTGAAGATCTATGCGCCAAACTTTTATAAAGTATCTAGAATAATTTTACATAATGTCACTTTTGCCTTTGGCAACAGTGTAGTTCGCTGCTGGCAAGGTGAGGATATTCAGTGACCAGACTAATCATTTAGGATTACTGATATACAAACCTTCATTGTGTGTGGGCGAGCAAAAAAACCTTTAGAGCTTCAAAAGGCACTAACTAAACCTATTCCTTACACACATGGGATATGCTGGTGAAATGTAAGCATGCACTATTTAAGACAAGAATAAATCTTTGATTGTGTAACCCTAATTTACTAAAATAGCATGCACCTGTGTGGTATCTGAAAGCTAAGCCCCCACAAGGTAGGAGCATGGAGCCATAGTGCAGTTTATCTCCATTAAAGTGCCTCCACCCATTGGGCCTTGTGTAATGCAAGCTGGACCTCTTATTGAGATTTACCTTGTCCTTAGGCATATTGATAAAATTTACTGTATTTCTTGCATAAATGGCAGTCTAGACCTTGAATGTCTTTTTAAAAGAATATTTCAAACACAAATTGCTGGAATACCCAACAGTAACACATCTTCTCAAAGCTAGTAATAACTGCTTGGAGCAGCTGGAGGTTCAGGTGTTACTTTATTTTCCCCAGCGATATTTCTTTAGCTATTTAATCAACTTGGATGAGGCAGTAGACCAGTTGAGGTTCATGTGTTGCTCCAGTGTCCCCAGAGATATTCTTGTTATCAGTCAGTATAGTGTGTGTGAGGTTTATCTTTAAAGTGGTATTAAACAGCCATATGCCATAATGTGCTAGTATTCACACACTGTGTACATACACACTTCAATTACTAAAATTTTGTAAAACCAATAATAAGTGAAAATAAGTAACGAAATAGTGTCAACAATCTCCTCCTCATACACATAAATGTGCACTAACTTGTGTCCATAATTCAATAAAGTCCAGTGCATACAAGATATACAATAGTGAAAATCTTCTTGATTATTCTTAGTGATGCACCTTCATGACCACATTTCTTCTGTACACATAGATCTGTCACCAGAAGTCAATGGCCTCTTATCACTAGGGATGAGCTTCATGTTTGAGTCGAACCCATGTTCGACTCGAACATCGTATATTCGATCGTTCGTCGAATTACAAACGATATGGACCGCTCGCACAAAATTTGAGTGGCGCGTCACCGCCCATAATTCACTGCGGCATCGCAGTGCATTGCTGGCTGTTGATTGGCCAAGCATGCACTATGACCCACATGCTTGGCCAATCACAGCGCCATCTGTACAGAGAGCTGTAATTGGCCAAAGCCAGGGTGGCTTTGGCCAATTATGGCTCAGGGGGTTTAGTACACGCCCCACACTATATAAGGTCGCCTGCATGGCGGCCCTGTGTAGTGTGTTCCGGCACTGAGAGATAGATAGACAGAGAGACAGTGTCATTTGATTTAAGTTAGATAGAGTAGGCAGGCGAGTCAGTTAGCTGCACTTACAGTGTATTGTGTGTATATATATATATATATATATATATACATACTAGATGTTATATATATATATATATTTATATATATATATACACACACTGTATTCAGTTTAGCTAGATCCGTTCCTGTTATTCTCTTCCTACTGATAGGCAGGCAGGTGTTTTTACAGTATTTACAGCTACCTAAAGAAAATTGCTGGTTTTCTTCTGATCCTATTAGTCCTATTAGCTACAGTATTTATAGTTAGTGTAGTGCATCCTCTGCACAGTGTGCACCTAAAACTACCTGAAGAAAATTGGTGGTTTTCTTCTGATCCTATTAGTATTGCAGGCAGCTGTAGTATTTACAAGTTAGTGTAGTGCATCCTCTGCACAGCGTGCACCTAAAGCTACCTGAAGAAAATTGGTGGTGTTCTTCTGATCCTATTAGCACCGCAGGCAGCTGTAGTATTTACAAGTTAGTGTAGTGCGTCCTCTGCACAGTGTGCACCTAAAGCTACCTGAAGAAAATTAGTGGTGTTCTTCTGATCTTACTAGTACAGTACCGCAGGCAGCTGCAGTATTTACAAGTTAGTGTAGTGCCTTCTCTGCACAGTGTGCACCTAAAGCTACCTGAAGAAAATTGGTGGTGTTCTTCTGATCCTATTAGTACAGTAGCGCAGGCAGCTGCAGTATTTACAAGTTAGTGTAGTGCATCCTCTGCACAGTGTGCACCTAAAACTACCTGAAGAAAATTAGTGGTTTTCTTCTGATCCTATTAGTATTGCAGGCAGCTGTAGTATTTACAAGTTAGTGTAGTGCATCCTCTGCACAGTGTGCACCTAAAGCTACCTGAAGAAAATTGGTGGTGTTCTTCTGATCCTATTAGCACCGCAGGCAGCTGTAGTATTTACAAGTTAGTGTAGTGCGTCCTCTGCACAGTGTGCACCTAAAGCTACCTGAAGAAAATTAGTGGTGTTCTTCTGATCTTATTAGTACAGTACCGCAGGCAGCTGCAGTATTTACAAGTTAGTGTAGTGCGTCCTCTGCACAGTGTGCACCTAAAGCTACCTGAAGAAAATTGGTGGTGTTCTTCTGATCCTATTAGTACAGTAGCGCAGGCAGCTGCAGTATTTACAAGTTAGTGTAGTGCGTCCTCTGCACAGTGTGCACCTAAAGCTACCTGAAGAAAATTGGTGGTGTTCTCTTGATCCTATTAGTACAGTACTGCAGGCAGCTGCTGTATTTACAAATTAGTGTAGTGCGTCCTCTGCGCAGTGTGCACCTAAAGCTACCTGAAGAAAATTACTGATGTTCTGCTCCTATTAATACCACAGACAGGCAGCTACAGTATTTGCAATCAGTGTACTGTGTTCTCTGCACAGTGTGCACCTAAAGCTACTTGAATAAAATTGGTGGTGTTCTTCTGATCCTATTAATACCACAGGCAGGCAGCTACAGTATTTACAGTTAGTGTAGTGCGTCCTCTGCACAGTGTGCACCTAAAGCTACCTGGAGACAATTACTGTTGTTCTGCTCCTATTAATACCACAGACAGGCAGCTACAGTATTTACAGTTAGTGTACTGTGTCCTCTGCTAAGTGTGCACCTAAAGCTACCTGAATAAAATTGGTGGTGTTCTTCTGATCCTATTAATACCACAGGCAGGCAGCTACAGTATTTACAGTTAGTGTACTGTGTCCTCTGCACAGTGTGCACCTAAAACTACCTGAAGACAATTGCTGTTGTTCTGTTCCTATTAATACCACAGGCATTCAGCTACAGTATTTACAGTTAGTGTACTGTGTCCTCTGCACAGTGTGCGGCTAGAGCTACCTGAATAAAATTGGTGGTGTTCTTCTGATCCTATTAATACCACAGACAGGCAGCTACAGTATTTACAGTTAGTGTAGTGCGTCCTCTGCACAGTGTGCACCTAAAGCTACCTGAAGACAATTGCTGTTGTTCTGCTCCTATTAATACCACAGGCATTCAGCTACAGTATTTACAGTTAGTGCACTGCGTCCTCTGCACTGTGTGCACCTAAAGCTACCTGAAGACAATTGCTGTTGTTCTGCTCCTATTAATACCACAGACAGGCAGCTACAGTATTTACAGTTAGTGTACTGCATCCTCTGCACAGTGTGCACCTAAAGCTACCTGAAGACAATTGCTGTTGTTCTGCTCCTATTAATACCACAGGCAGGCAGCTACAGTATTTACAGTTATGCCCCGTACACACGGTCAGATTTTCCGATGGAAAATGTCCGATCGGAGCGTGTTGTCGGAAATTCCGACCGTGTGGGCGCCATCGGACATTTTCCATCGGATTTTCCGACACACAAAGTTGGACAGCAGGAGATAAAATTTTCCGACCACAAAATCCGATCGCGTCAATTCCGACCGTGTGTGGCCTGTTCCGACGCACAAAGTGCCACGCATGCTCAGAAGAAATTCCGACACGGGACAGCTCGTTCTGGTAAACTTAGCGTTCGTAATGGATAAAGCACTTTCGTCACGCTGCAATGTAAAAAATGGTTTAATACAGCGCACTCTCTTCTTCTTTATAATGTGACAATAATTAAGTCGTTTTGATGCTCATATTCACACACACTTCTCACAAACTTCTTTCGTTACTATTTATCTGGATTCCCTCAATATATTTTGATTTCTCACATCTGACAACATTTTTTTTTTTTTTTTTACTTTAATGTAGAATCTTTTTTTGTGTTTCTCTTTTTTTTTTTTTTTTTGTTGATTTTGATTTGTATTCCCGAAAATGTTTGTGTGTTTTTTGTGACAAGTTCCCACAACACCATTGATATGTTGTTCTATTTAATCTGTAGGAGATTGTTTGGTGTTGTTGTCTCTTGTTAATTTCACATTGTACTTTAGAAATGTACCTGAATACTCACCAACAAACTGTCCTTTTTGGATGAAAACACACACAGGAGAGTAGAATTTACCTTAAAATATTTTATTAAGGGGTCACAACTGGGGGGCGTGGCCGGATGGTGAAGAGAGCAGTCGCATAGACACACAGCTCCGGCTCTCAACGGCCATCCTGCAACTATCCTTGGTCCTAGATCCTCGTGGAAGGTACCATTCTGTTCCCCACGGCTGTGGGCACCCACCAGACTGGCTGACATGGTAAAATACGGGCCGCCGCGGCCCTCACACACAGCGGAACAACTGGCGCGGTTCCGGAGGCAAAATGGCGCCGAGACACATGCAAGGCACTTAGACACGCTGCAGCCCTCCTCCTCTGCCATCCAGGACTCTGTAACAGGGGTGAGTGCATCAATTCCTGCTATATTCCGCACACCCACAGAACCCCTGCAGACACCAGAATCACAGCAGCCTGCTGAATTTAGTCAGACTGTGGATTCTCCCCCTTCTCCCCCTGCTGAGCCTATCTACTATTATGCTGGCTATACAGGATTGCAAGGCCTCCCTCTCCACTCAAATAGCTTCTATCCGTATGGACTTTTCACTATTGAAACAAGATGTCCAGAATCTCAGAGACCGCACAGGGGATGCTGAGGAACGGATTAGTACATTAGAAGATACTGTACACCCCATGTCTGTTACTATACGTGATACTACAAGCGAGATGGCGGCACTGCGCGCTAAAATCGACGATTTGGAAAATCGTTCTCGCAGGAACAATCTCAGATTTGTGGGATTTCCAGAACGCGCAGAAGGTTCCCATCCTGAAAAGTTTCTTTATTCATGGCTGCGGGACATTTTTGGTAAAGACGCACCCTCATTCTCACATGTTATAGAGCGCGCACATCGCACTCCTCCCCGTCCACCTCCAGTGGGAGCCCCACCACGCTCCATCATAGCACGCATCCTCAACTTTCAAGATAAAGTGGCCATCCTACGCCTAGCACGTGAAAAAGGCCCGCTCACATTTAATGGCAATAATATCTCTGTTTATCCGGACTTTTCTGCTGAAGTTCAACGCCAGCGGATCTCCTTCTCAGCGGTGAAATCTAGATTGCGCACGGAGGGCCTCTCCTACGCCATGCTTTTCCCTGCCAAATTGCGCATTATCCATGATGGTAGGGCTCATTTCTATACCAATCCCAAAGAAGCCATGAAATGGCTGAACGATCAGTATGGTGCAGCACATAGAAGCAGAGGTGACTGAGGACACTCTTAACCTGCAAGGAAAGATCTACATCCTGCTATGCAAGCTACAGCGTCCACAGTCTGCATGTCTCTCCATTGTAATGTTTTTTTTGGGGGGGGGGTTTTGTTTCTTCCCCCCCCTCCCCCCCTTTTTTTTTCCTTTGTTCCTAATCTCCTACTTTACAATCCAATCTACATTGCTATGATTTACATCTTATGGTAACTTGCGTACCGGAACAATCATACCAGAACAATCATCCGATCAAGAAGGGGGAGGAAGAAAGAGGAAAAGAGAAGAAAAGAACTTTTCAGCCCACCTATCCTTCAACAGGACATGTCTACCAGAGAGGAAGAGATAAAGTTTTTTTCTCTTCCCTCTCTCCTCGGCCAACAGTTGGGAGCCTCACCGGACCCCACGTTACCCCCCCTACCAGCTTGTGGCGAGGCCACGGTACAGGTTTTTTTTGACTTCCGCAGTTGCTAGTTAGGAAGGACTTCTAGTTTAGGGATCCAAAGCTTGCTATGTTTGGGATGGCTGAGCGGGGTGGGGGGCACCAAGGTTTAAAGAAAAAGGTGGTTGGGGTTTTTTTTTTTCATGTTTTTTGTTCTTTGTTTTTTCCTTCCTTTCTTACTTTTTATGTCCTTTCTAACACACCTATACCATCTGATAATGGAAAGTCATCAAAGGCATATCGGGTCATTGCATATAGGGGTTTATTAATACCTCTGTGGTCAGTTATATGTCTAATGTTTTTTTCTAAGGCAAAGCAGGGAAAATTTTCCTGGTCCATGTTACCTTATGGGCAGACCCTTGCACTTTTTTGTCATGTGCTTGTGTGTGCTTCGGGTGGCACGGCCTATCTACTCATATTGATACCAATACAGAGGTTTACTTATGCATCTTTATTACTTTATGTTTTATTATGGCACAGCCCCTTAGGATAGTCTCCTGGAACACTAGAGGCCTGAATGCACCTCAGAAGAGATCCTTGGTTTTTTCTGTGTTAAAAAAATATCGTCCTCACATTATTTGCCTCCAGGAGACTCACCTGACAGGTTCTAAGATAAAGGCTCTAAAACGCCCCTGGCTATCTAAGCTATATCATGCCACCCACACTAACTACTCAAGAGGTGTATCTATACTCCTGGCTAAATCCCTTCCAGCTGAGTTGATTAGCGTTAAAACAGACCCAGAGGGGAGGTATATTGTTCTTATATTACGAATTTCTACTATAATCTTTACATTGGTGAACATCTATGTTCCCCCTCCATTCTCAGTAGACGTACTCTCTAAATTATCCCTGCAATTACTGAATAGGCCTCCGGGCCCTCTACTTTATATAGGGGATTTTAATGCAGTCCTGGACCCAACGGTGGATCGCCTAGGCGGGGGAGGCAGATCTTTTCCCTCATTTGTAGACTGGGCTCAGGTTCATGGTCTGACCGAGGTGTGGCGATGGAAACATCCGGATGAACGCCAATTTTCCTGCCATTCGGATTCTTTCCATACTATGTCTAGGCTGGATATGGCTTTTGCGTCGACGGAGACCCTTCCAGTTGTCTCCGCCGTCTCATACCTGCCCAGGGGGGTTTCCGATCATGCCCCCTTGTCTGTGTCCCTCCTCATCCTTCCAGGTTCGGGACCTGCCTTGTGGCGCCTGAACTCATACTGGCTGGAAGACGAGATAGTACAGGGTGAGTGCAGGAAGAGTATTTCTAACTACTGGAAGCAAAACTTACATACAGTAGACCCTCCTACGGAATGGGATGCATTTAAGTCTACGTTAAGGGGTACCTTTATGTCTATTACAGGAATTTTACGTAAAAATAATAAGATGCGCACTGAAGAATTAGAAAATGCTATGATAAGTGCAGAATCTGCTTATGCCTCTAACCCTGTCTCTGACACTAAGGAGACATGGTTACAGTGCCGTAGGGAATATGAAATTTGTTTATTAGATCTCACACAAAAACGCATGTTGTATGTTTCACAAAAATCGTTTGAATACGGTAATAAAGCAGGACGTCTCTTGGCATATTTGACTAAACCTGACCATACCCCCATTTCTATACCACGAATCCTGACTACTCAAGGTACGATCAGTGACAACCCAAGAGACATCCTAGACTCCTTTCTAAACTTTTACAGAAAATTGTACACTTCCAGGGTTGACTATGATGATTCCCAGTTGTCTGACTATCTGGCTAGCATATCCCTCCCCTCCCTGTCAGATGAGGGACGGGACATGTTGGAGGAGCCTATCACGGTAGAGGAGATTACAGCAGCGATCTCCCAAATGCCTGCACATAAAACCTGATGGTTTCCCGACTGAATGGTATGCTAAGTTCAAGGACCTCCTATCCCCCTTCCTTCTCCGAACCTATAATAAAGCCCTAGAGGCTGGGATCCTTCCTCCATCGATGAGGGAGGCTTTGATAGTTCTTCTACTGAAGCCCCGAAAGGACCCACTTCACTGTGAATCTTATCGTCCAATTTCACTCATAAACGTGGACGTTAAGATTCTGGCCAAAATATTAGCAAATCGTTTAAATACTGTAGTCACATCCTTGGTTAATAGCGACCAGGGTGGATTTATCCCTGGAAGGTCTACCAGAATGAACATACGCAGACTGTTCCATAACCTGCAATATCCACATGACTGCCCTCCTACACGTGTCATAGTGTCCTTAGACACCTGTAAAGCATTCGACAGTGTGGAATGGCCGTACCTTTTTCGGGTGTTGCAGAAGTATGGTTTTGGTCCCCGAGTGATAAAATGGATAAAACTTCTATACACCTCCCCAACGTCTAGGATAAGGGTTAATTCATTTATTACTGATTCCTTCTCAATTACTAGGGGCACCCGACAGGGGTGCCCATTGTCACCCCTGTTGTTTGCCCTGGCTATGGAGCCGCTTGCAGTTCGCATTTGCTCCTCCCCTATAATTAAAGGCCTCCCAATTGCAAATATAGAGGAGTGTATTTCTCTTTACGCAGATGATACACTGGTGTATCTGGCAGATGCTGATGAGTCTCTGGGGGCGTTGCTGGAGGAGGTCAACACCTTTGGGGACTACTCTGGATTCAGAGTTAACTGGGATAAGTCCAGCCTTTTCCCCTTGGACGCGACTGACCCCCCTCAGGTACACCCGGACTCTAAGCTTCAGGTGGTGTCTTCTTTTAGATATCTTGGGGTGTTGGTTCAGGCTCCCTTATCTTTATATACTGCTAATAACCTTGACCCTTTGCTGACCCGCCTCCAGGAACAAACTAAACAATGGATGGACTTGCCGTTAGACCTCATGGGGAGGGCCAATATACTTAAAATGATTTATTTACCTAGACTGCTCTATATCCTCTCTAACTCCCCATGTAAAATACCCAAAGCTACTTTCAAACGCATAGATGTGATATGTACTTCTTTCCTGTGGAGGGGCGGATCTCCCAAAGTGGCACTAGAGACCTTGAGATTGCCAGCCCATCTGGCAGGTCTGGCATTTCCTAACTTTTTCCTTTACTACATGGCATCTCAATTGGTGCATATACATGACTGGATGAACCCGGATCCAGCAAATCCCTGTACAGCCACAGAGGGGCTATCGCATCCTCCCATGAAACCTTACATAACATAATATATAGAGGCCAGGTCCCAGATCGCCCTTGAACCTCTCTGCTCTCAGTCTCCCTTTCACTGTTTAAATACATTACCACAAAAATTTCAAAATATTCTTAGTTGAAATCCCCTAATAACCCCTTGTGGTTTAATCCCAATCTACAAGAATTATACTCTTTTCCAGATGCCAATCGTTGGTATTCAAAGGGAGTTAAATACCTATGTCACTTATATACTACCCAGGGTTTTAAAACTTTCTCTCAGTTGAGTACAGACTTTGATCTACCAAAATCTTATCTATTTTATTATTATCAACTTAGACATGCCATACATACTCAATTTGACACCCTAAATGATATTACTGATCTGCCTCCACTGGAAAAACTACTTAGGCAACCAGAACCCTCTAAATTAGTTTCCACCTACTACGCAGCCTTAGTGATGGATTCTAACCCTAGGTTTCACAGAACACAGGAGAAGTGGGAGACATTGGATATTAATATGGTAAAAGACGACTGGACAGAATTTAGTGACACATATAAAACCTCTGTCATTTCCTCCCGAGACCGTATCATACAAGTTAAAATTTTTCATCAAACTCACCTCACTCCGGCCAGACTGCATAAAATGGGTCTCTTGCCATCAGCTGTCTGTTTTCGAGGCTGCGGCCAGGAGGCAGATTTTTTACATTGCTTCTGGTCGTGCCCGATAGTTAGTGACTTCTGGAAAGAAGTGGGTGCCTTTATTTCGACTGTGTTGGGCCTTCCAAATATAATTCACCCTAAGAACTGCTTATTGGGAATATTTGGAGATTTACATATACCATCACATGCCAAGAGACTGCTCCGTATTCTTTATTTTTATGTTAAAAAATCTATCCTACTGTCCTGGAAAGGTGCACAGACCTCCTTGAAGTCCCTCTGGTTAAAACTTATCAATGACTCTATTCCATTATACAAATTAACCTTTGAAATTCGTAAGAGAAATAAAACCTTTTATAAAATTTGGGGGAAATGGTTGGCTGGTCCACTAACTCTTTCCAAAAATTGAATACAATTGGTCATTGATGGGTCGTGCCGCAGGGACCACCAATACCAGATCCATTAATATGGTTATGATGTGTAAAAATGCATATATCTGACTGTTGTGATTACCAATTTCTCAAATCTTTTGAAACGAAATGACATGTTTACAATGACTTGTGTGATTTACCTACTAACTGAATATCGCTTGTGCATACTGAATGGATCAGATATCCATGTGTGTTTTGTTTTTGCTTTTGTTTTGTTTTATTTGTGACTGTTTTGTGTCTGTTGGTTTGTGTTGAACCTAAAACCAATAAAAATATCTTTAAAAAAAAAAAGGGGTCACAACTATAAAAAAACAAAGGGGGAGGCAACGCTGGAGAAACTGCAGAAGTGGGCGAAGCCTTGGACCCCCAGGGCAGACATCAATTATTTAAAAGAAAAATTGGTGGCCTGAGGAGTCCTTATCTAAGGGAGTGCAGTCTGGTCCAGAAGTCCCAGAGATCCGGAAAGCAGCAGATGACATCTGTGTCCCCAGGCTGTGGTCATACGAGAGACTGCAGCTTCTGTCAGACCAGACTGAACCCAGGGTCATCACTCTGTGGTCTTCCTTCCACGCTTCCTTCCAGGCTTTGGCTGTGGTGGTGCAGTTGTGGCAGCAGGAGGAGGAGGAGGAGGAGGATTGTCCCTCTCCATGACATCCGTCTTGTGTGTCAGTTCCCCACTCTCCCCCTTACGAAGGACTTTATAAATCAGGTCCTCAGAAATCTTGCGTTGGCCCTCCTGCATGCCCAGCAATTTGGTGGCAGCCATGCAGGCAAAGGCCTCTGCAGGACTGGGGAAGGCTCTGAGGGACGCAGAAGCCTCCTGGATCAGCCTGTACACTGAATCCTGCACAGGACTGGGAGTGGCCTTCCTGGCCCTTTTATATGGCAGGCGGAGGGGAGGGACCTGAGACTCAGTCAGGCTGCGACTTGTCCCAGGCTTCTCTTGGCTGCCACTTAGCCCCGCCTCCTCCTGGTTTCCACTAATCCCCTTCTCCTTCTGACTGCCACAAATCCCCGCCTCCTATTGACTGCCACATTCCACAGCCTCCTCCTGGCTGAGGTCTTCCTGTGTATGAAAAAGGGACATAGTTTTAGTATTGTTTTCATCAATCACACACAATTTTCACCTCCTGACTGCTGCAAATTCAATGTTAACAAATATAACAGACTATCCTTCTGAGCCCAGCATTTTGCATTCTTGTCCCAATTTTGGGTGCCCACTACTGTCTATTGATATGTAAAACACTTTCAAGCAGCAATTAGTGATCAATAATAACATCTAGTAAACATCATTTCTTTATTGCCCAGAAATCTGTAGAAGTATGCTATACCTGACTCCAGCTGGGCTCCTCCACTTCTTCCTGGCTGGAAGGCTCAGGTTGGACATCGGAAGCCTCAGCTGGGATGGAAGGAAGCGTGGAAGGAAGAGTGGAGAGGGATTCCCTGACTTCAGTGTGGTCTGACAGAAACCGCAGTCTCTCATAGTACCACAGCCTGGGGACATAAATGTCATCTGCTGCAGCTCCGGACCTCTGGGAATCTGTGACCTTCTTGCGCTCCCTCAGATATGTGCTCCTCAGGCCACCAATTTTAGCTTTTAAATAAGGGATGGTTGCTGTGGGGACCACCGGCTTCACCAACTCCAGCAGTTTCTCCAGCGCTGCCTGCCTCTTCTGTTTGTGATTATAGTGGGGGTGTCTCACTTGCCACAGACAGGGCAGCTCCCTGTACTTGTCAATAAACAGGGGCAGGAAATTGTGGTCGTTGAACCCATCCATTTTCTCTGCAAGACACAACACAAGACAAACCCTAATGTCAGGCCAAACTCCCTTAATCTTGTTACAATATAGGCTTCCATTTCGAAGCAGTATAGGCCCAAGTTTAGATCCTACCTTCGTTAGCACGATCGGCGTCTCCGATGCTCCTTCCTCCGCTCACAGATCGTACGTAAGACGCGCGCGTTACGATTTATACACACTGCGCATGCGTATAACTCCGCCCACCCCTGACGTTCTTTCTATTCTATTCCCCGCCCCTTTTCGTTCGGCGCAGTGGAGGAAGAGCACATGGCGGAGAGACAGCAGGATCGTGCTAATTACAGCAACGAGGAGGAGGAGGAAAGGCCGGAGCCTGAAACGTCCCGATCCAGAAGGAGATTAAAGGACTCAAATATGTCCTTTGGGGAGATGTTGGAAATGGTGGACATCCTGAAGAAGGCCGACTATGATGGAAAGTATGGGCCTTACCCCAACCACAATGTCCGAAAGGCCAAGATCATGGCGAAAGTGGTCAGGAGTCTGCACCGGAAATTCGGGGTACGACGATCGAAAGATCAGCTCAGGAAGCGGTGGTCGGACCTGAAATTACGAGAACATGAGCAGTACAGAAAGATCCGGAGAGTGCTGCAAAAAAGTAAGTAGTTGTGCTGTGTTCCTATTGTTCTTGTGTTTATTACGTTCGTGTTGCTCCATGTGCTTTTAGGAACTGTTGTACAGTTTAAAATGGCAACTTTCATGTTCATGGGCACATTATTCGTTCGGATCACACATTATTTTTTTTCGGACTATAAAATACCATAGTTTAGCCCATATGCATTTAGCCACCATTTTGAGGCCCTATACTTGTCTTCAAAGAATTGGGTTGTGTAGATGGCTTTGTTACTAGAATGAAATGCAAACTAGATTGTGTGTAAGGAGAGGACACTGAGCAGCTGTTTTCACATCTGGACACTGGAGCACTAGTGTGGGACCCCAGAACACCCTTTTTATTAGGGGGGCCACACAGGTGCTCCAGTGTATACTATAGGGGGGTCTCCATCTGTGAAGCTTGTACCAAACAGGTAAAGTATTGCAGCTTGACAAAGGACACTAAAAAAGCTACATCTTGGAACTCGGCTAAAATAGACAATTGTACCCCACTTCCAAGCAATGTTTCATCTTTAGAGTTCTGCCATCAAATATCTGTGTGCTAAGTATACCATTTTTGTTTTACATAGGGGAGAAAAGACTCGGAGGACACCCCTCATCCAAGGAGACCAGAGCCCCCCCCCCTCTGGAAGAAGGGGAAATACCAACACAAGATGAGCAGGAGGAAGAAGACGTGGTGGAAGTAGTCACCACAACAGGTGAGTGTCTGCGACCACAGGCTCAGATAAGAGATGGATGGCGGCATTTTTTTTAGACCTAATTTATTTTGGGGTTCCTCTCTTTTTAGGTGATCGTGAGGTTGTGGATCCAGATCCTTTCACATCCGAAAGTGCCCAGATCCTGATCGGGGAGATCATGGGGTGTAATTTACAATTGGAAAACATCAAGCAAATCATCAATGATGTTATTCCAAAATATAAAAACATCATTGATGTTTTGGGGCGAGTTTAAAGCCCCTCAAAATCACTTTCTTCTTTTGTGTGCTACAATGTGCGAAATGTTTTTGTGATTTTTCACAAAGCCAAATTTGGAGGATGCACACAGTGTGTCAACATGTGCTATCTGCCATCACAGGAGATCAATGGACGCGTTTTGGGGGTGCAACCCCTTCCTCAATAATAAAGTAACGGTGAGGAAGGGCTTTCTCCCCCAAAACACGTCCCTTGATCCCCCCTGATGGCAGATAGCACATGTTGACATTGTGAAATTTGTGTGCATCTTCCAAATTTGGCTTTTCCAGGGGTGATTTCCCCCCATCTGAACGCAATATCAAACACAGTTCCTAAATACTCATGTCTGATATTGCCTTCAAGTTCTACCAAATGTGAACTTTGTAAGATCAAGATTTGTGTCTTTCTTGTGGGTTTTACACAGGCCTGTTTTCTATAAAATGCACATTTTGATTTTGGATAATGACACCACAAAAATTGTTATACAACAAACATGTCGGTTTGTCAGAAAAACCTTTGGTAAATGCACATGTGATTGTGCAGGTATTAAAAATATTGTTCATCAAGAATGTGTGGATTATTGTCTCAACGCTACAACACTTTTGGGGTGATGTAATTGTTGTTTGATGAGAAAATGGGGGTTATTTCCTAAGGGCAAATCCTCTTTGCACTACAAGTGCAGTTTCAGTGCAATTGCAAGTGCACTTGTAGTGAAAAGTGTCTTTGCATTTAGTAAATAACAGCCAACAGTGCTTTGTATAAGGTTACACAATCACGACATTTTCTGGACTCCACACATTTCTGTCAGGGTCAGCTCAAACAAACACAAGCAGTAAATGTCCACAAAGAAGAGCCTGGGGGGAGATGCCTGTCGAGAACTTGAGGTCCTGCAGGCTTCTCCCTGTGGCCAAATACTGCAAGGTAGCGACCAGCCTCTGCTCCGGAGTGATGGCTTGCCTCATGCAGGTATCCTGACTGCTGACATAGGGGGTCAGCGAAGCCAACAAACGGTGAAATACGGGGTCCGTCATCCTGAGAAAATTCCTGAAATCACCAGGATTATTCTCACGGATCTCACGGAGCAAAGGCATATGACAGAACTGGTCACGCTGAAGCAACCAATTCTTGGTCCATGAACTCCTCCCCACCCTGTTCATGGACTGGACTTGTGTCAAGGTCAGGACCCCAACACCAAGCCCCCGCACAGCGCGAACTCTACGAGGAGTACGCATACGAAACATGGCTAGAAAACGGTCGGCTGCTCAGAACGAAGTAACAGAACGCACTGAAGAACAGCAAGGCCTGTGAAGAGCGACCTGAAAAACAGCAACGAGCGGACAAGATCGCACAGAAAACTCCGATACGAACTGACTGCACGCACTGAAGAGCAAATACAAACCCACAAGCACAAACTGAACGGCAGAAAACGATCTGAAAGCCACGAGTCTGAAAAAGCGCGAATCGTCTCTCACCAAACTTTTACTAACACGAGATTAGCAAAGGGAGCACAAAGGGTGCCTCGCTTGGTTCTGAACTGGCCTTTTCTAGTCTCGTCGTACGTGCTTGACGTCACCGCGTTGTTGGCGATCGGAAATTCCGACAACTTTGTGCGACCGTGTGTAGGCAAAACAAGTTTGAGCCAACATCCGTAGGAAAAAATCCGAGGATTTTGTTGTCGGAATGTCCGATCAATGTCCGACTGTGTGTACGGGGCATTAGTGTACTGTGTCCTTTGCACAGTGTGCACCTAAAGCTACCTGAAAACAATTGCTGGCTTTCTCATACTAATAATACTTCAGGCAGGCAGTTGATTCTGCTAGCTGCAGTATCAGTATATATATACATCCCAGCTTTGTGCAGCTACATCTCACTTCAGGCCATTAGTATGTCTGGAAGGCCAACAAGGAGAGGCAGACAGTCACAAGCCAATAAAAGAGGGAAAGCAGGCTCTGTGTCTAGAGGCAACAGTGCTGGTCGTGGAGACGGTGCATCCTCATCAGCACGTGGCCATGGGACACGCTTGTCCTTTTTTTCGGCAGCTGGCCGTGTTGAGCCGCAACATGCAGAAGACTTGGTAGAGTGGATGACCAAGCCGTCCTCATCCTCCTCATCCTATCTTACCCAGGCTCAGGGTACTTTGTCTGGCAAAGCAGCTGCCAACGCGGCCTCTTCCCTCGGCTCAATGGCATCAGTCACTCCTTCCCTAGCCCCACCATGTCCTCCTGAGGAGTCCCTCAAACTGTTTGACCACAGTGTTGGGTACATGCTCCAGGAGGATGCCTAGCATTTTGAAGGCACCGATGATGGTACCCAGCTAAAGGAAGGCAGTAACATGAGCCCAGAGAGAGGTGGTGCCCAAAAACGACAGCAATCTGGCAGTCATGTTCCCCCCACTGCAGCATACTGCCAGCTTTGCTCCAGTGATGAGGAGGGAGGGCATGATGAGGTCACTGTCTCTACGTGGGTGCCTGATAGGAGCGAGGAGGAGGAGGCACATCACCAACGAGGCAGGATGCCCTCCAGTAGACAGGTTAAGGGCAGCACACTGACTGCATCACACCACAGAGCTCTGCATGTGCAGGGCGCTGCTGTCTCTGCCCGTTATTCCAAAAGTTCTTTGATGTGGGCCTTTTTTGAGATGAGTGCATCAGATCCCACCACTGCTATTTGCAACATATGTCTCAAGCATATCTCGCGTGGCCAGAACATCACCCGCTTGGGCACCACATGCTTGACCAGACATATGTCTACCTGCCATGCAGTTCGTTTGCAAGCGTACCTAAAAGACCCACACCAAAGAACAAAGAGGACCTCTCCTTGCTGCTCCAACCCTACTATACCTTCAGTCCTCTGAGACCTGCACTGAGAGTTATGAAGGTGAAGAATTAGGTGTGTCACAGCCAAGTACTTGGGGGCAATCTGCTATCGGTAGACCAACGTCAGATTGTACCAGGCAAATTTCCCTGCCCCAGCTGCTGCACCGCCAAATGAAGTCTGCTCCCCGCCATCCACATCCCCAACGGTTGCAGCTTGAATGCTAGCTTGGCTAAATTGCTAGCACTTCAACTGCTGCCTTTTCAGTTGGTAGACTCTGCCCCCTTCCATGAGTTTGTGGAATCTGTGGTTTCTCAGTGTTCCGCAGGTCCCCAAACACCACTTTTTCTCATGGAAGGCGATTCTGGCTCTCTATCGGCATGTGGAAGGCAATGTCTTGGCCTTGCTGGACAGGGTGGTCAGCGGTGCATATTACCGCTGACTCATGGTCCAGCAGGCATGGACAGGGACGTTACCCATCTTTCACCACGCACTGGATGACTCTTCTGGCAGCTGGGAAGGATGCAGGACAGGGTGCAGTAGTGTTGGAGGTTGTTCCGCAACCACGCCTCTAAAATACTACTAGTGGTGATTCTGCCACACCTCTATCCTCCACCCCCTCCTCCTCTTCTTCCTCCATGGCCTCTTCCTGTGCGGATTTGTCTTCGGAACCAGCGGTGCTCTGTAGGCATTCAAGGGGCTACGCAAGCACGCAGGCCAAAAGATGCCATGCGGTGCTTGATCTGGTGTGCTTGGGGGAGAAGAGCCACACTGGGGCAGTGATTCTGTCAGCTCTGCAGGGGCAGGTTCAGAGGTGGTTGATGCCACGCCAGCTTAAAGCAGGTATGGTGGTTTGTGACAATGGCACCAACCTCCTCTCCGCCCTCCGACAGGAAGAACTGACCCATGTGCCCTGTTTGGCTCACGTCCTTAACTTGGTGGTGCAGTGGTTCTTGGGCAGGTACCCGGGCTTACAGGATGTCCTGAGGCAGGCCAGAAAAGTCTGTGTGCATTTCCGCAGGTCATATATTGCCAGTGCTCGGCTTGCTGACCTCCAAAAGGAATTTAATCTGCCCAAGAACCGCCTAATCTGTGACATGCCCACCAGGTGGAACTCAACGTTGGCCATGCTGCAGCGGCTGCACACGCAGCAGAGGGCCATTAATGAGTACCTGTGTGACTATGGCACCAGGACAGGGTCAGGGGAGCCTGTTTTTTTTCCCCCACGCCAGTGGGCCATGATCAGGTGTCAGGGATCTACCAGCACCAGACCTGGGCGCTTGCATGCGCCGGCGCACCCCTGTACAGACGCGGCATCAAACTGCTGTTGTTTCTGTGCATCAGCGCGGTGCTCTTTGGGCCCTTTTCTTCTTCTTTCTTTCTATTGGGCCCTTTTCTTCTTTCTTCTTAAGCGAGGTGGTGTCATTTATAGAGGGGCTCCCTCTATTAGAAGTCAAATCGCCCCTAATATCACTGACCCTCCGGACATTCGCTCCTTCTTTCATAATATGAAAGGTTTTTTCCCTTGTAAGCGGTGTAATGTGTGTACACATAACATCTGTGGACGGAGGAGAACTGAGACTTTTGTCTCCACTGCTACAGGGAAGGAGTATCGGATCAAACATTTTCTAACATGTGAAACTAGATACGTGGTCTATTTGATCACGTGTCCTTGTAAAAAACAGTACGTGGGTCGCACTATACGTACTTTCGCTGTGAGAGG
Organism: Lithobates clamitans; assembly: GCA_037952925.1. Classification (NCBI taxonomy): domain Eukaryota; kingdom Metazoa; phylum Chordata; class Amphibia; order Anura; family Ranidae; genus Lithobates; species Lithobates clamitans. The sequence goes on along the minus strand of JBBGZY010000356.1, from coordinate 3,185,024 downwards.
TAATGAGCATATAACTAATATCAAAAAGGGCCTTACAAACCACAGTGTTCCCAAACATTTTTTACATTGCCACAACCAGAATCCCAATGGAACCCAGTTCCAAGTTATCGATAAATTCACCCCCCATTGGAGGGGCGAATCCATGAAGAGGGGTGTATCAAGACTCGAGACTTTTTGGATACACCAATTAAAGTGCTATTCGCCATTTGGCCTCAATATCGATTGGGACATAAATTCCTTTATCAACCAGTCTTAATAATTTTTTATTTGTTTTTTCAGCTTTTTATCTGTTTCATGGTATCAGATTGGCCTCCCATCTTTTTAATAATTAGTGTAGAGATGGATGTATTTATCTAGCATTATTTTACCAATCAGACAGCTGTGAGCCGGATAAGGCTACAAGACTACATATAGTCTTGTAGCCTTATCCGGCTCACAGCTGTCTGATTGGTTTATCAACAGTCGGTTGTTTTCATTTACAATATTTTTTATATCAATGATTTTTTCTTCTTTTTCAGTTTTAATATATTCAGTCCTATTTTTGAATATTTTTTAGAATATTCTTTATGGTTTCTCTCTTCCCATGAGACTCTATGAATCATAGATCACTTGGCTCAATATTGTATCTTGTGGAAACTCTAGCTGCATATTTTTTTCTGTTTAGATGCTCTCTTGCATAATAATACTAGTTATACAGAAGTATCACGTTATAATGACAATGTTATGTACATTCTACCAGTGATTTACAACTGTAGTATTCAGTACACTGTCCATTTTTTATTATATAGTCCTTTATAACAATATTCGCGCCATGTCAGCATCTTTTAAAAACATTAATGCCTTTGGCTTTTCCTTTTTTTGTTATGGCTGGACTGTGTTTGCGTTCCACACTCCGGCATTTCCGCTCACCAGCTCCTTTTTCAGCGAGGCATGGCACGCATTTGCGTTCCACCACCGTTACTGTTTTCGTCACTTCCGATTGTACGCCAGAATGACGTCACACGTCCTTTATCACATCCTTGGATTGGATGTTGTGTTCCGCCCAAGTTCCCTGTGATAGGTAGAGGAGAGTGACGTATGTGACTCGAGGTCTCATCTCCCGGCTCGAGGGTTCATGGGAGGGGAACTCCATCTGACCTATGCACTGCCAGACGTGGTGACGTGACTCATGGAATTACTTGGATTGGGCTATCCACACTGAGGCTTGGTTACAGGCCGTTTTTGAACTACCTTGATTGGGTCATTATGGTTGCGGAAGTCATAGTCCCACTACCCGGAAATGATGACATACATGGCGCGACCAGCTGTTATTATTTGCTTATTATTATTTCACATATATACAGGCACAAGTGGCAGACGGGCATATACCCCAGTCGAAGTCCCATTGGACGAAACGCGGCAGACGGGCATATACCCCAGTCGAAGTCCCATTGGACGAAACGCGTAGGGTTTGTTATGCCTGTCTTGCCACTATTTGAATCTTAGCGCTTTTTCCACTTTGCATTTCTTTTTAAAGAACCAGAGTGTTTTTTTTACCATTTTTTAATAAAGCTTGTTATAAGCTGATTTACACTATGGGGAAGTCTCCGTTTTTTTCCCTTTACTTTTGAGGATCGACATCCCGTCCTTTGAAGCCGGATCTGCTTTAAGTACCCTCCACTAACATCTTTGATGCTATAGGAAGTTGGGTCGGTGAGTGTTGTCATCCCTTCATCATCCTCTGCTGTTGGGAACCAGGAGCTTGTCTTCCCCCTGCTCCATTACAAGCCTGTTAGACTCCCAAGTCATTGGCTGGGAGTCCACCACTGCCAGTAAGGATATTTATGCCTATCCCTCTCATATAGATGTCTGATATCTTCTTTTGTGGATACCATCCTCGGATCCTATGTCCTTCCATCACCAACCCTGGTGGCTGTTGATCATCCCTAATTGCATTATTTGGACTTTGTGACATCAAGTTCAAGATTCTTTATGCTTAAAATATTATTTTATATTTTTTTCACCACACGCTTAATCTCATTTGCGTGCCCACACAATTTTGTGATGTTAATTATCACCACATAACTTTTGGCTCACGTATATAGAACCGCTCCTCCCCATTAGTGGGATCTGTAGTTCCTTTTTATTTACACTTACATTGCTTGGTTACCCTTTCACTTTAGGTGTCCATTAATAGTTCACATGTGATTTATTTATATGTGTCACTCATACACTTTTAGGCTTATATTGCCCATTTATCTCTATTAGTGTTGACTAATAGTCCTTATAAGATTTAGTTCCATTAATATACTTTGTTGCGCATGTTGCCTTTCAGATCACATTCAGTTTGGCTTTGCTCAATAACGTACATTGTTTTAGCGCCACACTTATTTTTATATCTGGTTTACAATTGGTCTGATTGTTGTGTTGGCTGCTCGGTCCTCCGGTTGGTGCACTATTATTTTGCATTCTTTAAAATGACATGTCTTCCGCAAATATTGTACTTCTTCCGCACACTGCCAATTCCACTTCCCGCCTCTTTCTTTAAGTCCCTCCAGTCAATCTTCAACAAGTTTCTTTGGAACGGAAAAAAACCCAGATGCGCACACGCAAAATTAATCAAACATAGATTGGCAGGAGGCACAGGATCCATAGATTTTAGGGATTACTACCTGGCGGCCATACTTGCACAACTCCCAGAGTGGTTTCAACCTACTACCCAATCTCTATGGGCCCAGATAGAAAATCTCTCACTGATACGCCCAGACCTAAAAAACTGGTTAATGAGTACCCCTTTGGGCTCCTATGTTTCACCCTCCATCTCCCCGACTATGAGGGCCTCAGTCTATGCCTGGAAAAAAATGCTCACCCTCTCAGATTGTACCCCCCAAAGACACACTTCCACATACCCCTAGAGACGCTGCAACATCTCTCACCTGACCTCAGACTCTCCAAATGGTCCATCACTGGAATACACTCGATACACCACCTTCTACAAGGAAATCAAATTAAACCCTTCTCCCAACTGCAAACAGAATACGCTCTGCCCGCCATGGAAAGATTCACATTCCTCCGCATTCACCACTGCCTAAGTAAACTACCTCTCCCCCTCTACAACATCCCTCAAAAACCTGGGACATCCTCACAAGCCCCATACCATGGCCCAAAGGTATATCTTACTTTTATACCCTGCTTCAGGGGAAAAGATCCTTTAACAAGCTGATCCCCCAACATCAATGGGAAAAAGATCTTACCAGTACCTTCTCTGACGCACAATGGCAACTAGCTTTCAAGTCCACCTACAAAGCTACCCAATGCTCATCACTTTGGGAACTCACCCAGAAAATCTCGCTCCGTTTGTACTTAACCCCAGTTAAGCTAGCTACCTTCAACCCCCACACCCCCAACACTTGCTGGAGATGCAAAGCATCTAGAGGGGACATGTTTCATATTTTTTGGACATGCCCCTTCATCCGGAAATATTGGTTAGATACGTTTGATCTGATTGCCAACATTACTAAAAGTAATATCCCACCCTCACCAGAGTTGGCGCTTCTAAACTTAACCATAGAAAACATACCTGGACCTTTCAGACACACAATAACTCATATTCTCTTGGCTTCCAGACTCAATATAACATGGCATTGGAAGTCAGACATTCCCCCAAACATAAAACAAACAATGGACCTGGTCTCACTCCACTTCAGTTATGAAACCATGATGGCCACCAGCAATGGTCGTGCCTCACAAGCCAGTAAGCAATGGTTACCCTGGACAAACTGGATTAATGCTGCACTCCTTACCCAGAATCCCAAACTCAACCTTAAACCTTCTTGACCGAGCAATGTGTTTACCATATCTTAGACCTGCTAGTTACATCTTGACTACAACAGAGGTTTAACACCTCATCATACTTGAAATTGACTGTTCTCAACAAGTTCCAGTGGGAGCCACTCTCCCCTTGCGGCACAAAAGAGATCCCAAATGGGGTGCTGCGAAGGGAGAGGAGGCCCTATATGTAAAGTATTACAACCACAGTACAGTGTAATTTCATACCCATGCTCATTTGATCGCGCTCGAACCAGTGACAAACTGCTGACTGTTACGTATAGTTTATGTTTGACAATTCTTTGTTATATTTCAAATTTATCCTCTACGTCGTTGCACGATGTACAATCTCTCAATTGTACTTTGTATTCCCTTGCTAAAAATCAATGAAATATTTTGAAAGAAAAAAATAAGAACATCATTGATGTTTTGGGGAGAGTTTAAACCCCCTCCAAATCCCTTTGTTTTTTGGTGTGCTACAATGTTAAAAATGTTTTAGCGATTTTTAGAAAAGCCACATTTTGAAGATGCACACAGTGTGTCAACATGTGCTATCTGCCATCACGGGAGATCAATGGATGCGTTTTGGGGGTGCAACCCCATCCTCAATAATAAAGTAGCTGAGAGGAAGGGGTTGCTCCCCCAAAACACGTCCCTTGATCCCCCGTGATGGCAGCTAGCACATGTTGACATTCATAAATTGGTGTGCATCTTCAAAATTTGGCTTTTCCTGGGGTGACTTCACCCCATCTGAACACAATATCAAACACAGTTTGTAAATACTCATGTCTGATATTGCCTTCAAGTTCTACCAAATGTGAACTTTGTAAGTTCAAGATTTGTGTCTTTCTTGTTGTTTTGAAATGCCTGTTTTATCTTAAATGGGCATTTCTATTTTTGATAATGCCACCCCAAAAATTGTTATACAACAAACATGTTAGTTTGTTTTAAAAACCTTTTCTAAATGCACATGTGATTGTGCAGGTATTAAAAAGATTGTTACTCAAGAATGTGTGGATAATTTTCTCAACGCTACAACACTTTTGTGGTGCTCTAATTGCTGCTTTCTGTGACAATGGGTGTTATTTCCTAAGGGCAAATCCACTTTGCACTACAAGTGCAGTTTCAGTGCAGTTTCAAGTGCACTTGTAGTGCAAAGTGTCTTTGCCTTTAGTAAATAACCTCCAACAGTGCTTTGTAAGGTTACTCAATCACTCCATTTTCAGGACTCAATACATTTCGGTCAGGGTCAGCTAAAACAAACACAAGCAGTAAATGTCACCAAAGATTTGCTTAATTTTTTTTTATTTGATCAAGGTTTCACAAATTGTCTGGCATATTGATGGCCCCCCCTACCCGCAAAGAACTCAAGGTATCTTAGCCGGACATCACGGGCACTCAGGGAGGGCAAACCAGGACGGCCACTTTCAAGCGCCGTCAGGGTTGTTTCATTTATAATTCCGGCCTCAGGCCCAACTGAGCCAGCATATTTGGCAGAATGTTATGTAGAACACAGCACACCAGGATTATATGATTCAGTTTATACTCCGCCATATAGATGGGTGTAAGAAATAGGCGGAACCGGCTGCCCATGATTCCAAATGTGTTCTCCACCACTCTTCTGGCTCTGGCCAGCCGGTAATTAAAAACCCTCTGGTCCAGGGTGAGGGTCCTCATAGGGAATGGCCGCAAAAGATGGTCCCCCAGTGCAAAAGCTTCATCCACAACAAAGACAAATGGGAGTCCTTCCACATTGTCTTCTGGAGCTGGCAAGTCCAAGCTGCCATTCCGAAGACGCCTGTAGAACTCCGTCTGAGCGATGACTCCACCATCGGACATCCGGCCATTCTTCCCCACGTCCACATACAGGAACTCATAATTAGCCGACACCACCGCCAACATCACAATACTATTGAACCCCTTATAATTATAATAGTATGACCCTGAGTTGGGTGGTGGGATGATGTGGATGTGTTTCCCATCAATTGCCCCTCCGCAGTTAGGAAAATCCCACCGCTGGGCAAAGTGGGAGGCCACAGTCTGCCATTCCTGTGGCGTAGAAGGAAACTGTGGAGGAAAACAAAAAAAATGAGTCTTTTTTCACATTAAAACATGGAAAGCAGATTAGACACAAACATTCTTGGGCAACATCAAGATAACATTTATTAAGGGGAATTTTACAACACCAAAGTATAAGGTACACCTATCATATTCCCCCTCCCCCCCTCTCCTGGGCCATTTCTAACATTATAGGGGGGGGGGGGGCTCTTGGACAGGTAACCCTCTCCACTTCATTGAGAGATGAATGCCTAAATAATGTGTATTAGTTTGAACAGCCCCTCCTTAGTTACACTATTGGCAGCCCACTGGACAGGTAAGAAGTGTCATAATACAAAGATATAAATACACACTGTACACATTTTAGCACATTTGGACATTCTGCTATTACCTATCAAGATAATAATAGAATACAAAAACCTTAAACAGTACCATTTGAAAGTATTCAGGCAGGCCCTTGCACTACATGCATTGGGAAATTCATACATAAATCTGACCACAAAAGAGATGGGTATAGTGTGTATGGGTTTGGCAAAGTCAGCAGATAGATGATTGAGGATAGATAGAGAATTGGTATCAGCTGACTTAGCAGTTGGGGGGAGGGAGGGTTCCAAATGATTTGGGGACCCCCAAAAAAAAGCCTCTGGCACTCTGCCAGAATTTAAAGCACAAATCACATTTAAAAACATTTTAGGGTGTATTTAGGGTAAAGCACTACTATGGAGCTGATAAAATACTTTGTTAAGTGACTACATGAGGTGAATATAGGGCCAGGAGAGCATGCTGGGGAGGTAAGTGAAAGCAAATATGTATGAAGGAAAACACAAATAATTACATAAAAATCCAGCATGAATGAGGACAAAGGGGACATTCACAGCATATTCCAATCATGGTAATTAGGGAATGAGGAAAGAAATACAATATATTATCAAACATTAAATATAATAAAATGTGATATTCAAGGATACATCTTACCTTCATATACTCCTTCTGCAGGACCTGAATGATGGCAGAACAGGTCTCCGGGATAATGATTCCCAGAGCCTGGGGGGAGATGCCTGTCGAGAACTTGAGGTCCTGCAGGCTTCTCCCCGTTGCCAAGTACCGCAGGGTGGCGACCAGCCTCTGCTCTGGAGTGATGGCTTGCCTCATGCAGGTATCCTGCCTGCTGATATAGGGGGTCAGCGAAGCCAACAAACGGTGAAATATGGGGTCCGTCATCCGGAGAAATTTCCTGAAATCATCAGGGTTATTCTCATGGTTCTCACGGAGCAAAGGCATATGACAGAACTGGTCACGCTGAAGCAACCAATTCTTGGCCCATGAACTCCTCCCCACCCTGTTCATGAACTGGACTTGTGTCAAGGTCAAGACCCCAACACCAAGCCCCCGCACAGCACGAACTCTACGAGGAGTACGTATACACAACATGGCTAGAAAATGGTCGGCTGCTCAGAACGAAGTAACAGAACGCACTGAAGAACAGCAAAGCCTGAGAAGAGCGACCCTAAAAAACATCAACGAACGAACAAGAACAGAATGACTAATGAAAGTCACGCGTAGCTTGCTTGCACGCACTGAAGAGCAGATACAAACCCACAAGCACAAACTGAACCGCAGAAAACGATCTGAAAGCCACGAGTCTGAAAAAGCACGAATCGTCTCTCACCAAACTTTTACTAACACGAGATTAGCAAAAGGAGCCCAAAGGGTGCCGCGTTTGGTTCTGAACTGGTCTTTTCTAGTCTCGTTGTACGTGGTTGACGTCACCGCGTTCTTGGCGATCGGAAATTCCGACAAGTTTGTACCACCGTGTGTACGCGAAACAAGTTTGAGCCAACATCCGTCGGAAAAAATCCTAGGATTTTGTTGTCAGAATGTCCGATCAATATCCGACCGTGTGTACGGGGCATTGCAGTGTTGTGGCACCAGCACCACCACCACCAAAGGCCCAATTTTTCTGCCCCTGTTCAACAGGTGCATGTAATTACAATTCTTGATCTAATATTTCACAGCAGGGCCCGTTCCAGCTCCCACCAAAAGTAACTGTGAGGACTTACAGTGTTGTGGCAACACCACTACCAAAGGCCCAATTTTTCTGCCCCTGTTCAACAGGTGCCTGTAATTACAATTCTTGATCTAATATTTCACAGAAGGGCCCGTTTCTGCGCCCACCAAGAGTAACTGTGAGTACTTACAGTGTTATGGCACCAGCACCACCACCAAAGGCCAAATTCTCTCCTGTAAGAGTTAATATGGGAAAAACCTGTCTCCTCTCCACTGATGCTTTATCACCAATCCTTGCTTCACTAAAACCCCCAAATTGTCAAAAAACATTTGTCATTGGGACAGAAAGTGAGGTTAAATCTTCTGAAGAGGTGCACAGACAGCAAAACAAATGTCACAGGGGTGATATCCCTTCCTATGTTTTCCAAAAAGCTTAAAAATATATTTTTTGGCTGGAGCTACACTTTAAAAATGTACCAGTTCAAAATTACAAACAGATTCTACTTAACAACCAACCTACAGTCCCTGTCTTGTTTTCACTGCCTGTATACTGCTGTTCAGAGTATATAGGGCCTGGGGGCTCCACACCTTTCCTTTTTTTAATTTGGGTGCGGGGTTCCCCTTCATATCCATACAAGACCCAAAGGGCCTGGTAATGGACTGCGGGGTGGGGGGTTCCCATGCCATTTGTCTCACTGATTTTCATCCATATTGCCAGGCCAGACATTACATTAAAGCCGCAAGCAGTTTTAAATGACTTTTATTCCTTTAAAAATGTCATTTTGTGCAGGGACTGTTCTAAGCATGGGAAACATGTGCCACTTTACAGGCATACTATAGACACCCCCCAGGTACGATATTTAAAGGAATATTTTTTTTTTTTTTTTTTTACTTTAAGCATCATTAAAATCACTGCTCCCGAAAAAACGGCCGTTTTTAAAACTTTTTTTGCATTGATACATGTCCCCTGGGGCAGGACCCCGGGTCCCCAAACCCTTTTTAGGACAATACCATGCAAATTAGCCTTTAAATTTAGCACTTTTGATTTCGAACGTTCGAGTCCCATAGACTTCAATGGGGTTCTAAAGTTTGCGCAAATTTTCGGTCCGTTCGCAGGTTCTGATGCGAAACGAACCGGGGGGTGTTCGGCTCATCCCTACTTATTACTAAGTAGGTTATATGAGGCAGCTGTAAGATGTAATGTGCATATGATGCATGTTATAATTAGGGATGGTCCCGATGTTTGAGTAAAACGTAAGTTGGACTGGAACATTGGGTGTTTGCCTGTTCGCCGAATAGCGAACAATTTGGGGTGTTTACGACAAATTCGAAAGCCGCAGAACACCCTTTAAAAGTCTATGGGAGAAACCAAAAGTGCTAATTTTAAAGGGGGGGCCAGGATCTGGGGGTCCCCTTGTTAAAGGGGGCTTCCAGATTCCGCCCCCAGACCCCCACAACCACCGGGCAAGGGTTGTGGGGATGAGGCCCTTCTCCCCATCAATATGGGGACAAGGTGCTTTGGGGGCTACCCCAAAGCACCCTTCCAATGTTGAGGGCATGTGGCCTGGTATGGTTCAAGAGGGGGACACTCTCTCATCCCCCCCTCTTTTCCTGTGGCCTGCCAGGTTGTGTGCTTGGATAAGGGTTTCAGTATGGATTTTTGGGGGGACCCCACGCCATTTTTTTTTAATTTTGGCATGGGGTTCACCTTAAAATCCATACCAGACCTGAAGGGTCTGGTATGGATTTTGAGCGGGACCCCCGCGCCATTTTTTTATTTTGGTGCGGGGTTCCCCTTAATATCCATACCAGACCTGAAGGGCCTGGTATGGAATTTGGGGGGACCCCATGCATTTTTTTTTTTATTTTGGTTCGGGGTTCCCCTGTGGGGGAATCACATGCCATTTTTATCAATGAACTTTTATGTGTATTGTCGGGACCGACAATTCATTATAGCAACGAGTATTTTTAAATGACTTTTTTTCCTTTAGAAATGTAATTTTGCTCTCAGACTGTTATAAACATCGGAAACATGCACCACTTTACAGGCATACTATAGACACCCCCCAGGTACAAAATTTAAAGGAATATTACACTTTTATTGTTTCACTTTAAGCATTATTAAAATCACTGCTCCATAAAAAACAGCCTTTTTAAAACTTTTTTTTGCATTGATACATGTCCCCTGGGGCAGGACCCGGGTCCCCAAACACTTTTTAAGACAATACCATGCATATAAGCCTTTAAAATGAGCACTTTTAATTTTTCATGTTCGTATCCCATAGACTTTATGCTGCATGCACATGTGTTCAGTGTACACTATCACTGACAGGCAGGAGGAAACATTTATGGCAGAAGAGACTGATAGGGTAAAACTGACCATTTTCTTTGTTTACACAGGGCAAAGTAGAAGGGTTGCTGTCATGTACCTTATAGCAGGGAGGCCTCTCTTACAACCTGCTCAGGGACCACTGGTGATGAGATGGCCGCGAGAGCATGGCAAGGTACGAGTGCCTGTAAGGTGTCCAACCAACCTTATAGGAAAGTAGAAGGTGCTTCACCAGAGATGGGTCAGAAGGCCACAACAGCAGCTGGCAGCAGCAGCAGATCTCAGATTTGGCAGACAGCAGGCGGGCAGTTACTTGCCTGGCAGATGTCTGGTCATAGGTGCAGAAGAGGCTGGCAGTACATGAAGGACCAGAACAGGTAAGTAGCTTGCAGAGCTGAGCAGACAGATAACTGGATGCGTGGTCAGACGAGCAAGGTCAGCAACAAGCAGTCGGGTTCAAGCATGGGCAGCAAGCTGAAGAAAGGTCAAGGTTCAAGCAGAGGTCAGCAATACTGGAGCAGGCGGATGAATACGAGGCAAAGCAGAATTCAAAATTCAGAAAAAAGCCAAAGTCGGGGCAGGTAACGTACAAGCGTGGTCAGGACAAGCTGGGTCAATCACAGAATTCAAACACAGGAGCATATGCAGGAACAGAGGGAGATCTATAGATTAGACAGCACTAATTAGTACAACTACTGCACTTAAATAGTCCATTTGGGCCAGTGTTAGCAGTGGGTGCATGCATATCCACTCATGCCCACAGGCCTGTGCCTTCGCATTTGTATGCACCTTGAGCCTTCATTTATACTATGACCAGTGCTTCCCTGAGTTGCTAAACTCCTTCTCTCACCAAAAACATATTTTCACCTCTCATTTGCTTCTGCACCAATTTGTTGACCAGATGAGAGCAAAGTTAAATACCTGACATGTCTGAGTATGGGAGGCCATGGGACTCACATCCATTTCCCACGTGACAGCAATGGTGCCTTGTGATTGATCCAGCACTGTCACATGGAGTGGGGGGGATTCATAGCTCCATGTAAACTCAAAGTCTTGATCCCATTGGTAAAATGGATTAGCATGGAAGCAAGTTTAGGTAAGTACATGCTGCTGGGATGAGGGAAGGTAAGTGATCCATTTGTCTGTATGAACAATAGAAAGGGTTGCTTTCAGGGACTAGTAAAATACTTATCAATAAGGTAACTATAACGTTTAAAAAAATCTGGGACATAAAGGCTGCAGAAAAATAGGATCAATCACATTCAATGTTTATATGAGATACATTCCATTAGAAAAAAAAATATATAGTCTTTGCTAACAGCCCAGGAGCAGGTCATATTTTCCTTTAATATTAACACAGTGTATTTTGGATGCAGAATAAGAGACAGAAATCCAGACATATAGTGCCTTAAGAAAAAAGGTTAACATGAATTTACCAGGTCAAATAACTGCTGTGAGTACCACCGAGAAGCTGTCTAGGCATATGAAAAGAAAGGCAGTAAACAGATATTGCATAGTATACCCCAGCTGAATGCAGGAAGCAATGTACAGAATTGAAAAAACAGTGAAAGTCATATCTAAGAGAATGACAGTCAGGTTCCTGAAATACTTGCTATTTGATCAGATGTCAGTCATGTTTTCCAGTCATTCGCATTAAAATTTGATTCATTGTGATCAAATTTCTTCCAGTTCTGGGACCAAACTCAATATAAAGACTTACTTTGTGAAACTGTAAGGGGTAAAACCAGTATAGATCTGTATCTAGTTTTAACAGTTACTGATATTCTTCAAATCTGCAAAAATGCAGAGGTCATATCATTTAGATCTGTCTGAAAACGTTCAGTTTAAATCAGCTTATACATTATAAATGCATCATAACAAAATATGTTTATGCCTTATAGTTTGTTTTCTTTAACCACTTCGCGCCCACGCTATAGCCGAAAGACGGCTACAGCGCGGATGCCAATTGCCGGGAGGGTGTCCCTGTCCCAATTGCCGCGGGCGCACATCGGGGGAAGTTCTGTGCTGGCCGTGTCCCTTGGACACAGCCAGTCACAGATCGCTGTAAATGGCCAATCACAGCGGCCGTTTACAGAGCGATCGGCGTTTGCCAATGAGAGATGATCTCATATGTAAACACATGAGATCATCTCTCATCGCTGGCTCTCCCTCCTTACACAGAGACAGTGTGTGAGGAGGGAGAGCTAACCTCTGCAGCGTCAGTCAAAAAAAGAAAAAAAGTGACGTCAGTGCCATCGGTCCCCACTGTCATCTGTGCCCACAGCCATCTGTCCCCACTGCCATCTGTCCCCAGTGCCACCTGTCAGTGCCATATGTCCCCAGTTCCACGTATAAGTGCCATCTGTCATCAGTGCCACATATTAGTGCCATCTGTCATCAGTGCCATGTATCAGTGCCATCTGTCATCAGTGCCACCTGTCAGTGTCAAGTGCCATCTGTTATCAGTGTCACGTGTCATCAGTGCCATGTATCAATGGAATCTGTCATCAGTGTCACATGTCAGTGCCACGTATCAGTTCCATCTGTCATCAGTGCCACATATTAGTGTCATCTGTCATCAGTGCCATGTATTAGTGGCACCTGTCATCAGTGCTATGTATTAGTGTCATCTGTCATCAGTGCCATGTATTAGTGGCACCTGTCATCAGTGCTATGTATTAGTGTCATCTGTCATCAGTGCCATGTGTCATCAGTGCCACATATTAGTGCCATCTATCATCAGTGCCATATGTCATCAGTGCCACATATTAGTGCCATCTGTTATCAGGGTCACATGTCATCAGTGCCACGTATTAGTGCCATCTGTCATCAGTGCCACGTATTAGTGCCATCTGTCATCAGTGCCACGTATTAGTGCCATCTGTCATCAGTGCCACACCAGTGTCATCAGTGTCACGTATCAGTGCCATCTGTCATCAGTGCCACATCAGTGTCATCAGTGCTACATATCAGTGCCATCTGTCATCAGTGCCACATCAGTGTCACGTGTCATTGTCCTGGTGCTCTAGGGCTTTCAAAAGTGTAATAGGTAGTCAACAAGTTAGATGTGTAATTTATGCTCCTGGAACACGTGATGGTGCTCCCTGCATGTTGGGCCTCTCTATGTGGCTAGGCTGTGGAAAAGTCCCACACATGTGGTATTGCAATACTCAGGAGGAGTAGCAAAATGTATTTTGGGGCGTTATTTGTGGTATACACATGCCATGTGAGAGAAATAACCTATTACAATGACAATTTTGTGGGGAAAAAAAATCTTCATTTTGCAAAGAATTGTGGAGAAAAATGACAACATCAAAAAGCTCACCATGCATCTTACTAAATACCTTGGAATGTCTACTTTCAAAAAAGGGGTCATTTGACGGGTATTTGTACTTTCCTGGCTTGTTCGGGTCTCAAGAAATTAGATGGACAGTCAGTACAGCAGGTGTGATCAATTTTTTATCATTTGTACCACAGCATGTAGACTTTCTAACTTTCATAAAGACCAACTAATATCCACTAGTTTGGGTTATTTTTACCAAAGATATGTAGCAGTATATATTGTGGCCAAAATTTATGAAGAAAAATTAATAATTTGCAAAATTTTATCACAGAAACTAAGAAAAATGCGTTTTTTTTTTAATTTTCGGTCTTTTTTCATTTATAGCGCAAAAAATAAAAAACCCAGAGGTGGTCAAATACCACCAAAAGAAATCTCTATTTGTATGAAAAAAAGGACAAAAAATTCATTTGGGTACAGTATTACATGACTGAGTAATTGTAATTCAAAGTGTGAGAGCGCTGATGGCTGAAAATTGGTCTGGGCAGGAGGGGGGTTTAAGTGCCCAGTAGGCAAGTGGTTAAAATGCAGTAACAACCTGCCATCATATTGCAGATGGATACCTCTCTGTGAGGAGATAGTCATCTCTCTGCAGAGGTTTGATGCCCCTTCTGAATGCCCCCACCAGTAGCAGCACTTCAGGCTTCCCACTTCCTCTTCTGCGGTCTGCTGCTCCTGGCACACAGGAGAATGTTTCAGGATGGAAAGCGGGGGAAGGGACCAGTAGATATGTAATTTACTGCCCCTTCCTTTTCTGAATGAATACAGTAAGTGGTCTGTATCTATCACTCTGATGTCTATTTATAACAGAAACATAGTAAACAATGTTTGCTATGCTTCAGTTTGTGAATGAACAGGAAGGTGCTCAGCACAGAGCACATCTCATTCATTCACTGTCCAGTGCAGTTGAGGCTGCAAAGAAAGGGACTGGGGAATCTCTGCCTTCAGTCCCTTTTCTTTGTCTCAAAAGTAAAACATCAGGACTCTGTTTAGACCCCTGATATTTCACCAAAGCCCCCCAACGGGACTCCTAAAAAGATTATAAAAAAAAATGAAAAATAATATTTTAAAAAATAATAAAACATAAAATTATAAACAATAATAAAAAAAATTAAATAATACAATAAAAAACTGTGACCAGGGCTGGCCTAAGACATTGTGCTGCCTGGGTCCAAGAATAGGTCCCAAAAAAAATCACGCCCATCAAAAGGCCCCCACATCCATTATTTTATATCATGACAATTAAAGCTAAAGTTAAATGTATCAGGAAGTCAGATTTACATGCAACAGTGGTGGTGGTGGTGCTGGGTTCCATCCAAGCAGCTGTGGTGGTAAGGGGGGTTCAGACAGAGGCGGCAGTGGTGGGGGGTTCAGTCAGAGGCAGCGGCAGTGGTGGGGGTTCAGTCAGAGGCGCTGGGTTGCATCCAAGCAGCTGTGGTGGTAAGGGGGGTTCAGACAGAGACAGTGTGGTGGGGGGGTTCGGGCAGAGGCAGCAGTGATGGTGGTGATGGGGGGTTCGGACAGAGGCAGCAGTGATGGAGAGGGGGGAGTTCAGTCAAAGGGAGATGTGGTGGTGGTGGGGTTCAGTCAGAGGCAGATGTGGCGGTGGGGAGGGGGGATTCAGCCAGAGGCAGAGGTGGTGGGAAGGTTCAATGAAAATATAAACAAATAAATAATTTCTCCTGCGCTTGTGAAGGCGCTGCTAGTATAGAGTGGTAGTACTTTCAAAGGGAGGGAATTAAAAGATGATCATGCATGTCCCGCTGCCTAAGCTGACCATGGGTAGTCTGAAGAGAGCCAGGTGAAGGAAAGAGGTGGAGGGCGCATGATCTGACACTTTGATCTAATTGATACAGTTTATTTATATACAGAAACAAATAAATGCATATAAAAAATAGCTACGTATTCATAAAAACAGGGTTACAAAATATACACATTAAAATGTTTAGAAATTGGACATGCCCATGCACGGGCAAGTGCTAAAAGGTGGCTGATGCGTTTCAAGGGGTTCCCTCTTCATCAGAGCCCTGAAGAACAACAGGAGAAGTCTGTACAATATGGTAGACCAACATAAAAGAGAGTTTCTAGTTGGGAGGTATATCACATGGTAAGTGATGGATGTTCTGTCTCAGGGAGCAGATAGCTAAACCTTCTTATTCCAATAACTGTAGATACCATATTTCTTTGATCTCAGTTTTATTAGAACAAGCCAGGTGAAACTACAAAATAACAGAAATAGAACTCAATGAATATAATATTGCATACAATACAGCATACATTGTATAAACAATGACATACAGTACAAGATGAGATAATAATAACTTACTTTTTAAGTTCTCTAAGGGGTGATGACGATAGATTGAAAAAGACATAACTTGCTTCCTGCAATGTGTTGAAAAGAATGGTGGCTGGTTCACTTCCTTAATTACACCTACAATAAAACAATAAACAGAACTGCAGCAATACCAAAAAGGAACGCTAGATGGAGCCTGCACACCACATATGATTGTCTTAGGTAAATTACACATTTTACATGTAAATTTAACAACACAGGTACAAAGAATCAGCGAATACACATCTGGTGGACAGAACACTCCCCGCCTGACATCAAGTGATGTCACTAACAGAGTCCTCCGTAGAAAGCAACAGAATAAGTTCGGTCACTGGTCTCAAGAATACCTTAACCTCATTCTGTTGAAAGATATTGAGCTCGACTTTACGGACATGATTATCCTTGCTTGGCAGTACTTTGGTGATCAAACCTAAAGGCCACATATTCCTTAGTGTCTGGTAATCTTTCATGAGCACAACATCACCAGGTTTAAGATTAGGCTTTTCAGTGTGCCACTTTCTCCTTAGTTGTAAAGTAGATATATATTGTTCCCTCCACCGGTTCCAGAAGGTATTGGCAAGGGTTTGTACTTGTCTCCATTGACGTTTGTAAAGGTCCTTCTCACAAAACTCTCCAGCTGGAGCACCGGCAAGACTAGTCTTTTGTGTGAGTAACATGGCAGGTGTGAGGACCACTGGAACCTCAGAGTCACTTGAAATGGATGTCAAAGGTCTGGCATTAATGATAGCTGTAACCTCTGCCATAAATGTCACTAAACATTTGTGAGTAAGCCGTATTGATTCGTAAGAATCAAGAATTCTGCGGGCTATGCCTATCATCCTCTCCCAAACACCTCCCATGTGAGAAGAGTGAGGTGGGTTGAAGATCCACGTGCAGTCTTCTTCACTCAAGTATCTTTCTACTCTGAGAATGTCCAAATTAGAAGGAATTTGAAGTTTTTTTACTGCTCCTACAAAGGTAGACCCTCTGTCAGAGCGAATGAGTTTCACTGGGCCTCTGATTGCAATGAAACGTCCAAGGGCATTAATGAAACTTGAAGTGTCCATTGACTCAATCACTTCGATGTGGACAGCTCGGATGGACATGCAGACGAATATGACTGCCCAGCGTTTACTGTTTGAGTGTACCCTTTTTGTGTACCGGGTGGCGACAGACCAGGGACCAAAAACATCAAGTCCAAAATTAGTGAAAGGCGGATCCATGCTAAGTCTGTCAGATGGTAAATTGGCCATCTTTTGTGTCTGTGACATTCCACTAAGTTTTCGGCAGATAACGCACTTAAAGAGGAGCCTACTCACACATCTCTTGGCTCTGATTATTCACAGTCCAGCGGCTCGTAAGGCTCCTTCAGTAAACAGTCGACCCTGGTTTTTAGTTTGGTTATGGTAGTGTTGAATGAGTAAGTAGGCAATATGATGGTGACCAGGGATCACTAAAGGATGTTTCTCTGAGAACTCTAACTTGCCTTCTTTTAAATGACCTCCTACTCTCAACATGCCATTTTCATCAAGAATTGGATCAAGTTTCTTTAAAACACTGTCTTTAGGAATAGGTTTCTGGCTGAGAATACAATCAATCTCTTTGGCAAAGACTTCTCTCTGTACAACAGATATTAACCAATTTTTAGATAGTTCTAGGTCAGTTGCTGAGTAGACTTTCCTACAGTGGTGCCAACCTCTGCAATTGCCATGAGTTGATGGTTGTTTTTTTTTATAGGAATGAGCTATGTAGATTAAGCAAGTGATAGCTCTAACTAGTGACCTCCAGGTGGAGAACCTGCTGAAACGGTGGGTTTTAAACTGGTTAAGAGAAGTTGTTGTGACTGTGGTAGAAACCTGAGGGTGAATTTTCTGATCTGCATCTATTAGATCAAATGTGGAGAGGTCCTTAGGGTTAACAGTCTAGATTGCGTAGAAAGGTGGGACCTGTGAACCACAAAGTACTTTCAAGACGGCTGGCCGCTACAGATCTGGTAGCTAGGTCTGCAGGATTACAGTCTGTAGGCACAAAATGCCATTGCTCTGGGCAGGTGGATCTCCTTATCCTGAACACTTTGTTATTGACATAGACGTAGAAACGCCTTGTTTCATTATGGATATAACCCAGAACTACTTTACTGTCCGTGTAGAACTCAGTCTTTTGAATTTCTAGGTTTTTCTCTGTTGTAATTAGTTCAGCTAGCTCTGTAGCCAATACTGCAGCACAAAGTTCCAGCCCGGGTATGCTGTGTTCGGGAAGTGGTGCAGGTTTTGCTTTCCCCATTACAAACCCAATGTGGCATTGTCCTTTAGTGTCTATGGTTTTCAGGTAAGCTACAGCTGCAATTGCTTTAACAGAAGCATCCGAAAACACACAACGTCTTTGCATCTGGACGTCAGCAGATGACAGAGGAGTATATGGTCGTGGAATTTTAAGGTTGGATAGAGCTATTAGTGAGTCCTTCCACTCTAGCCATAGGTTTTTCTTGTCAGTGGGGAGAGGGTGGTTCCAATCTAGCGACTCACAGGTTAAGTCTCTCAGTAGTGCTTTACCCTGGATGGTGAGAGGTGCTGCAAAACCTAAGGGATCATACAGGCTGTTTATGGTAGACAGGACACCTCTACGGGTAAAAGGTTTTCTTCTGTGTTTACTTGGAAAGTAAACATGTCAGATCTTAAGTCCCAAAGCAAACCAAGACTGCGTTGCATGGGAAGTGAGTCTGTGCCTAGATCTAAGTCTTTTAACTCATTAGAATGATCTTGGACAGGAAAGGCTTCTAAAACTTCTCTACTGTTGTAAGCAATCTTGTGGTGTCTTAAGTTGGAGCACGCAAGCATTGTTCTTTTGAGGAGACTGATTGCGGCTTCATTTGTGGGTAGTGATTTCAAGCAATCGTCTACATAAAAATCCTTGTCCACAAACTGTCTGACATCTGACCCATACTCTGACTCTCCCACTCTAGCAGAATGTCTGAGGCCATATATAGCAACTGCAGGGGAAGGACTGTTGCCAAATATGTGCACCCTCATGCAGTATTCTGTGATGTCTCCAGAGGGGTTGTTGTCCCTGAACCAGAGAAACCTTAGAAAGTTATGGTGTTCTTCTTTAACAAGAAAGCAATAGAACATTTGTTGTATGTCTGCCATAAATGCAACTGAATCCTTACGAAAGCGAAGAAGTACTCCTAATGCCGCATACACACGGTCGGACTTTTCGTCTACAAAAGTCCGACGGACGCCGACGGACTAAAGCTGGCTGACAATCCGATCATGTGTGGGCTTCCCTGGATTTTAGCGGACTTTCAGCGGACTTTTCCAGCCTCAAATCTGACGGACTTTAGATTTGAAACATGCTTCAAATCTTTACGTCGTAACTACGCCGGACCCAGAAATCCGCTCGTCTGTGTGCTAGTCCGACGGACAAAAACCCACACTAGGGCAGCTATTGGCTACTGGCTATCAACTTCCTTATTTTAGTCCGGTGTACGTCATCACGTACAAATCCGTCAGACTTTTGTGTGATCGTATGTAGGCAAGTCCGTTCGTAAGAAAGTCTGCCGCAAGTCCGCCAAAAGTCCGCCAAAAGTCCATCGAAAGTCTGTCGGACAGGCTGCCGGACTTTTGTAGACGAAAAGTCCGACCGTGTGTAGGCGGCATAATAGTCAGTTGTTAAGGTCAGGGCCAGAAAGAAGGACATCATTTAGAGAGACACCTTCATGTTTGGCGCTGGAATCGAACAATACTCAAATCTGTCCTGGCTTCTTAGGGTGATAGACCCCAAATATAGGTAAGTACCAGCATTCCTCTGAGTCTTTGAGGTTTGGGGTTATCTCAGCATGACCATTCTGGAATATTTTCTCCATGAAGGAAAATAAATGTTCTTTCATCTCTTTGAAGATTGTGTCTTAGGGAAATGAGACGTTTATATACTATTTCTCTGTTGTTAGGCAAACGTTGTCTTTGTGGTCTAAAGGGAAGAGGTGCAACCCAGCTATTAGTCCCGTCTTTCTCAATACTCTTTTCCATAACTTCTAGGAAGAGCCTATCCTCAATAGGGATGAGCTTCGAGTTCGAGTCGAACTCATGTTCGACTCGAACATTGGCTGTTCGCAAGTTCGCCGAACCACGAACAATTTGGGGTGTTCGCGGCAAATTCGAATGCCGCGGAACACCCTTTAAAAGTCTATGGGAGAAATCAAAAGTGCTAATTTTAAAGGCTTATATGCAAGTTATTGTCATAAAAAGTGTTTGGGGACCTGGGTCCTGCCCCAGGGGACATGGATCAATGCAAAAAAAGTTTTTAAAAAGGCCGTTTTTTCAGTAGCAGTGATTTTAATAATGCTTAAAGTCAAACAATAAAAGTGTAATATCACTTTAAATTTCGTAGCTGGGGGGTGTCTATAGTATGCCTGTAAAGGGGCGCATGTTTCCCGTGTTTAGAACAGTCTGACAGCAAAATGACATTTCGAAGGAAAAAACCCATTTAAATCTACTCGCGGCTATTGCATTGCCATCAATACACATAGAAGTTCATTGATAAAAACGGCATGGGAATTCCCCACAGGGGAACCCCGAACCAAAATTTAAAAAAAAATGACGTGGGGTTCCCCCTAAATTCCATACCAGACCCTTCAGGTCTTGTATAGATTTTAAGGGGAACCCCGCGCCAAAAAAAAAAAACGGCGTGGGGTCCCCCCCAAAAATCCATACCAGACCCTTATCTGAGCATGCAACCTGGTAGGCCACAGGAAAAGAGGGGGGGACGAGAGTGCGGCCCCCCCTCCTGAACCGTACCAGGCCACATGTCCTCAACATTGGGAGGGTGCTTTGGGGTAGCCCCCCCAAAACACCTTGTCCCCATGTTGATGAGGACAAGGGCCTCATCCCCACAACCCTGGCCTGTGGTTGTGGGGGTCTGCGGGCGGGGGGCTTATCGGAATCTGGAAGCCCCCTTTAACAAGGGGACCCCCAGATCCCGACCCCCCCCTGTGTGAAATGGTAAGGGGGTACTTACCCCTAACATTTCACTAAAAAACTGTCAAAAATGTTAAAAATGACAAGAGACAGTTTTTGACAATTTCTTTATTTAAATGCTTCTTCTTTCTTCTATCTTCCTTCATCTTCTGGTTCTTCTGGTTCTTCCTCTGGCGTTCTCATCCAGCATCTCCTCTGCGGCGTCTTCTATCTTCTTCTCCTCGGGCTGCTCCGCACCCATGGCATGGGGGGAGGCTCCCGCTCTTCTCTTCTTCTTTTCTTCTCTTCTTCTCTTCTTCTCTTTTTCATTTTCTTCTCCGGGCCGCTCCGCACCCATGCTGGCATGGAGGGAGGCTCCCGCTGTGTGACGGCATCTCCTCGTCTGACGGTTCTTAAATAACGCACGGGACATGACGGGACTTCCCTGTGGCATTCCCTGTGACGTCACAGGGAAGTCCTGTCAAGTCACCGTGCGTCAGAGGGGGCGGGGTCACTGGGTGGCCCCGCCCCCGTTATTTAAGAACTGTCAGACGAGGAGAAGCTGTCACACAGCGGGAGCCTCCCTCCATGCCAGCATGGGTGCGGAGCGGCCTGGAGAAGAAAATGAAGAAGAGAAGAAGAGAAGAAAAGAAGAAGAGAAGAGCGGGAGCCTCCCCCATGCCATGGGTGCGGAGCGGCCTGAGGAGAAGAAGATAGAAGACGCCGCGGAGGAGATGCTGGATGAGAAAGCCGGAGGATGAACCAGAAGAGCCAGAAGAACCAGAAGAAGAAGATGAAGGAAGATAGAAGAAAGAAGAAGCATTTAAATAAAGGAATTGTCAAAAACTGTCTCTTGTCATTTTTAACATTTTTGACAGTTTTTTAGTGAAATGGTAGGGGTAAGTACCCCCTTACCATTTCACACAGGGGGGGGCGGGATCTGGGGGTCCCCTTGTTAAAGGGGGCTTCTAGATTCCAATAAACCCCCCGCCCGCAGACCCCCACAACCACAGGCCAGGGTTGTGGGGATGAGGCCCTTGTCCTCATCAACATGGGGACAAGGTGTTTTGGGGGGCTACCCCAAAGCACCCTCCCAATGTTGAGGGCATGTGGCCTGGTACGGTTCAGGAGGGGGGCTGCACTCTCGTCCCCCCTCTTTTCCTGCAGCCTGCCAGGTTGCGGACCCCCCTCCTGAACCGTACCAGGCCAGGGTTGTGGGGATGAGGCCCTTGTCCTCATCAACATGGGGACAAGGTGTTTTGGGGGGCTACCCCAAAGCACCCTCCCAATGTTGAGGGCATGTGGCCTGGTACGGTTCAGGAGGGGGGGCTGCACTCTTGTCCCCCCTCTTTTCCTGTGGCCTGCCAGGTTGCTTGCTCGAATAAGGGTCTGGTATGGATTTTTGGGGGGACCCCACGCCATTTTTTTTTTGGCGTGGGGTTCCCCTTAAAATCCATACCAGACCTGAAGGGCCTGGTATGGAATTTAGGGGGACTCCCACGTCATTTTTTTTTTAAATTTTGGTTCGGGGTTCCCCTGTGGGGAATTCCCATGCCGTTTTTATCAATGAACTTCTATTTGTATTGTCGGCAATGCAATAGCCGCGAGTAGTTTTAAATGGGTTTTTTCCTTCGAAATGTCATTTTGTTGTCAGACTGTTCTAAACACGGGAAACATGCGCCCCTTTACAGGCATACTATAGACACCCCCCAGCTATGAAATTTAAAGTGATATTACACTTTTATTGTTTGACTTTAAGCATTATTAAAATCACTGCTCCTGAAAAAACGGACGTTTTTAAAACTTTTTTTGCATTGATCCATGTCCCCTGGGGCAGGACCCAGGTCCCCAAACACTTTTTATGACAATAACTTGCCTATAAGCCTTTAAAATTAGCACTTCTGATTATTCATGTTCGTGTCCCATAAACTTTAACGGTGTTCGCGTGTTCGAACAAACTTTTTTCCTGTTCGCATGTTCTGGTGCGAACCGAACAGGAGGGTGTTCGGCTCATCCCTAATCCTCAATAGACATTGCTACCTGGTTATCTTCCTTTGTTCTCTGGAACACTGTGCTTCCTAAGTTGCTTTGGTCATTGTCATAGGTATTACTGTCACAGAGGGGACTTAGGAAGGGAAGAGGTACAGGGTTGTTGTGTGGTAGTTCATTTATGAGGATGTGATTTTGACAGGGTTGGAAAAGAGAAGGACGACCATTCTTGAGGGTACTAGTAAGCAGGTTATTAACAGATGCAGGTTTGTGTGTACCTCCCAGGCAAACATCACCTATAATGACCCACCTGAGATCCAGTTTTTGGGGATATGGGGCATTTTTAGGACCATTGATTAGTTTTCTTACTTTGTGGACTTGCAAGATATCCCTCCCTAGGAGTAAGATTATCTGAGCCTGATCATCTAGTTCTGGTATGAGATGTGCTATGTGGTTCAAGTGAGTCTGGTGAGCTGCTGCGTCTGGTGTGGGAATCTCTGATCTGTTGTCTGGCATCCGGTTGCACTCTATTATGGTCGGTAAGGGTAGGCATGTCTTACCATCCATAGATTCAATTTGTAGGCCATCAGCTCTTCCCCCCGCCGTTTCCACTGTACCTGCACAAGTCCTAAGGGAGTAAGGGCTGCTGGGGCCTTTAAGGTTTAGAATGTCAAAAAACACAGATTTAGCTAGTGACTTATTACTCTGATCATCCAAGATGACGTAGAGCTTGACCGCTTTGTCCCTGCGTCCTTTTGGGTAAACTCTCACAAGACAGATTTTAGAGCAGAATCTGCCATCTGTACTTCCTTTGCAGACTTCATTACTATGACGTCTGTACTAGAGTCTTTGGTCTCCCCACCTTGCTCCTTGTCCCTATGAACAGGTGGAAAAGTTCTTGGAGTAGGCCTTGGGTGTAGAGCTGTGTTGCGCTCTGTGCTGTCACATTCTGTACATTTGACCCTGACCTTACAGTCCTTGGTGAAATGTGTGGATGAAGAGCAGCACTTGTAACACATGTTGTTCTCTTTGAGGAAAGCTTTTTCGATCTTGGATGGTCTTTGCCCTGAAGGCTCTGTATTTCAGAAGAGGATGTGGCATCTTATGTAGAGGGCAGAACTTAGTAGGCTGTCTTGATCCTCTGGCTGAAATCTGCAAATTTGTGGGAAGAAATGTTAGTTTTGTGCACTGCTACTGGAGCTCTGAGTTGTTTAGGGCCAGAAGAAGTGGTATAAGACACTGGAAAAATGAAGCTGGGGTCATCTTTCATTTCTGCTTGTCTGTCTACAAAGTCCACAAACTCACTAAAGGGTGGAAAAGGCACATTGTGTTTTCATTTGTAGTTACAGCCATGAGTAATCCATCTTTCGTGTAACTCAAGTTTTTGTGCTAAGGAGTTAATACCTCTAGCAGAGTCAAGATAAGAAAGGCCAGGTAAGTCTCCTTCTGCTTTAGCAACTTGTAACTCCATACACAGGTCACTGAATTCTCTGAGTCTTTGGTAACCTCTGCTATGTATTTTTGGAAAGTCTTCTATCCTTTTATACAGTGTACTTTCTATAGCTTCTGGTGAGCCATAACATCTATCCAGTCTGTTCCAGATGTTTGCAAGGCCTATCTCAGGGTGGTTTATGTTAATGTCTCTGATCCTTTTGGCATGTTCAGCAGAATCATTGCCAAGCCACTTTACGAGGAGTTCTATCTGTTCCCTGCAGGATAGATCTAGACCTTGAATGACACTCTGGAAAGCGGATCGCCATGCCCAATAGTGTTGAGGGCAATCACTGAATTTGACAAGTCCTTGGGTAACTAACTCTCTTTTGGCCAGGAACTTGGCAAAGTCTACAGTAGCCTAATTGGCAATGGGGTAGGCTGCTGGTGTATTGTGGTGCAGTGTAAAGGCATACCTGGTAAAAGTCTCTTCTTTAGGCACGCTGGGTTCAAACTTACATAAGGTTGGCAGTTCGTACCTGTTTGTTGCATACACCTTTGGAGTGAAGACTGGTGTTTGATGCTTGTATGAAGGCTGGGTACCTTGTGGAGTAGAAGGTTTGGTTGAAACTGAAAAGTCTGGAACTCTGTCAGATTTTTCTTGCTTGCAGTGTTGGGGTCCAAGGTCGTCTTGTGGCTCCTTTATTTGATGTGACTCACTGACGTCATATTTAATTTCTTGTTGTGGGATGCTGCTTGGGTTCCAGTGCTGGTAGACATAATCTGACATGCGTTGTGAAGAATCTTGTTGGTCCTCCTCTAGACCTGGTATGCTGCTGCCTACTCTTGGCTCATCGTAGATGGCTGCTTCTAAAGCTTCTTCATTTGCAATGGCGGCGGCAGCGTCTCTTTCTACTGCCAGCTTCTCCATGTTAGCTTCCAAGATAGCTTGCTGCAATTTCAGAGATGCTTCCTGCTGGGCTAGCTCTTCTTCCAGGTGTATTCTTTCCTTCTCTTTATCTTGTTCCATGTGTACTCTTTCTTGCTCTCTCTCTTGTTCCATGCAAACTCTTTCTTGCTCTCTCTTTTGTTCCATGCGTACTCTTTCTTGTTCTCTCTCTTGTTCCATGCAAACTCTTTCTTGCTCCAAGCATACTCTTTCCTTTTCTCTCTCTTGCTCCAAGCGTACTCTTTCCTTCTCTCTCTCTTGTTCCAAGCGTATTCTTTCCTTCTCTCTCTCTTGTTCCTGTCTCATCTTTCTGCATCAAGGTGGGCCTTTTCTTTTTTCATTTGCAACTCTTGGTCTGCGAATGCGGCCCTGGCTTTTGCTGCTTCAGCTTTTGAACGGGCGATAGCTGCTGCATTTGCGACAGATGACTTAGATGAGCTTGCTCGTGAACGTGTTTTGTAAGAAGAGGTCTTACTGTGAGACATGGCTGCGGGGAAGAAGCTGTCTTGCTGTATAGAGACCGCCATAGCGTCGATGCTGCTTGACAGAGCGCGTCTCTGTGTAGCGTGTCTGCGCGCTTCACCTGCCGCAGGCCTGTTTCTTTAAGGCTTCTGACTGTATGGATACTGCGTAGCCCCGGGCTGTACAGACTTCCGGAGTCAGCTTATCTTCCCTTCGGAGGTCAGCTTAAAAATTTCACTGTTCTGTCTCAAGGAGCAGATAGCTAAACATTCTTATCCCAATAACTGTAGATACCATATTTCTTTGATCTCAGTTTTATTAGAACAAGCCAGGTGAAACTACAAAATAACAGAAATAGACCTCAATAAGTATAATATTGCATACAATACAGCATACATTGCATAAACAACGACATACAGTACTAGATGAGATAATAAAAAGTTACTTTTTAAGTTTTCTAAGGGGTGATGACGGTAGATTGAGAAAGACATAACTTGCTTCCTGCAATATGTTTAAAAGAATGGTGGCTGGTTCACTTCCATTAAGATTCTACCCAGAATTCCCTGCTTGCTGACAACTTCCTTAATTACACATACAATAAAACAACAGAACTGCAGCAATACCAAAAAGAAATGCTAGATGGAGCCTGCACAACACATATGATTGTCTTAAGTAAATTACACATTTTGCATGTAAATTTAACAACACAGGTACAAAAATTCAGCGTATACACTTCTGGTGGACAGAACAATGGATTTTCCTTAGCTTTAAAGCTGTCCACATCCCAGCACTCTATATAACATAGAGAAATGTGGTTCGTATGTTTTTTCGTATATATATATATATATATATATATATATAGGGATTCCATACATGTCTGTTGGTTGTAACTGCATCCGAGTGTGTAAAGTTGCAGCCTGCTTGCATAAATTCAAGAACAGGAGGCAGTTGCTTCAGTGTGGGTTCTGTATACCTTATATCAGAGAGTTGCCTTGTGCTTTCTAAAGGATTGTAGCTTTCTCCAACTGTGTGGGGGAGTTCAGTCAGAGGCAGCAATGATGGGGAGGGGAGTTCAGTCAGAGGTAGCGGTGGTGGTGGGGGGGTTCAGTCAGAGGCAGTGGTGGTGGGGGCAGGTTTAGACAGAGGCAGCAGTGAAGGTGGTGTTGGGGGGTTCAGTCAGAGGCAGTGGTGATGGGGAGGGGTGAGCGTTCAGTCAAAGGGAGATGTGGTGATGGGGGTGTTCAGTCAGAGGCAGATGTGGTGGTGGGGAGGGGGCATTCAGTCAGAGGCAGTGGTGGTTCAGTCAGAGGCAGCAGTGATGGGGAGGGGGGTTCAGTCAAAGGCAGCAGTGGTGGGGGGTTCAGTCAGAGGCAGCGGTGGTGGTGGGGTTCAGCCAGAGGCAGCAGTGATGGGGAGGGGGTTCAGTCAGAGGCAGATGTGGTGGTGGGGAGGGGGGTTCAGACAGAGGCAGATGTGGTGGTGGGGAGGGGGGTTCAGACAGAGGCAGCAGTGAAGGTGGTGGTGGGGGGTTCAGTCAGAGGCAGTGGTGATGGGGGGGGTTGAGCATTCAGTCAATGGGAGATGTGGTGGGGGGGTTCAGTCAGAGGCAGATGTGGTGGTGGGGAGAGGGCATTCAGTCAGAGGCAGTGGTGGGGGGGTTCAGTCAGAGGCAGCAGTGATGGAGAGGGGGGTTCAGTCAAAGGCAGCGGTGGTGGGGGGTTCAGTCAGAGGCAGCAGTGATGGGGAGGGGGGTTCAGTCAGAGGCAGATGTGGTGGTGGGGAGGGGGGGTTCAGTCAAAGGCAGATGTGGTGGGAAGGGGGGATTAAGTCGGAGGCAGCAGTGGTGGGGGGTCCAATCAAAGGCAGATGTAGTGGGAAGGGGGGATTCAGTCAGAGGTAGCAGTGATGGGGGGGTTCAGTCAGAGGCAGCAGTGATGGGGAGGGGGGGTTCCATCATAGGCAGCGGTGGTGAGGGGTTCAGTCAGAGGCAGCAGTGATGGGGAGGGGGTTCAGTCAGAGGAAGATGTGGTGGTGGGGAGGGGAGGTTCAGCTAGAGGCAGCAGTAGTGGGGGGGTTCAGTCAGAAGTAGCAGTGGTGGGCGGTTTCAGTCAGAGGCAGTGGTGGTGGGGGGGTCCAGTCAGAGGCAGCGGTGGTGGGGGGGTTCAGTCAGAAGCAGCGGTGGTGGGGGGTTCAGTCAGAGGCAGCGGTGGTGGGGAGTTCAGACAGAGGCAGCGGTGGTAGGGGGATTCAGTCAGAGGCAGCGGTGGTGTTGGTTCAGACAGAGGCAGTGGTGGTGGTGGGAGGGTTCAGACAGAGGCAGGGGTGGTGGGGGTTCAGACAAAGGCAGTGGTGGTGGGGATTTAGATAGAGGCAGTGGTGGTGGAGGGTTCAGTCAGAGGCATCAGTGGTGGTGGTGGGGGGTTCAGACAGAGGCAGCGGTGGTGGGGGGGTTCAGACAGAGGCAGTGGTTATGGGGGGTTCAGACAGAAGCACTGGTGATGGACAGGGGGGTTCAATCAGAGGCAGATTTGGTGGTGGGGAGGGGGGGTTTAGTCAGAGGCAGTGGTGGTGGGGATGGGATCAATGGCACTGGCACTTACTTGCTTACAGTGTCATTCGTGCCTCCAGCAATGCCTTTTCAACATGGGGTCTCTGCTCACAGCAGAAAGTTCCTCCCCCTTCACGCTGTTGGCCATCAGCTGACTTACACCTGCAGTTTCTCCCTCTTGTCCAGACATGGCATTTGTCTGCAGCAAAGGGGGGGAGCTGTGAAGAGGATGGGCGGGCGGTCCGTTGTGTGGGTATGGCAGCAAGTGTTCTGCCCAGGGCTAGACTGGTACAAAAATCAGTCCACTTTACTCTAAACACCTGGTTCTGGGGCTTCAATTAACCTGGCACCATAGTTATTCTGGTGTCAGGATGATTGAAGCACATTATTTCTATGATTACATTTCAATATAAAATGAAATAGTTTAACTTGCCACGTCACTTGTCAGCAGATGCAGCGTGTCACTTGTCAGCGGATGCAGTGTGTCCCTTGCCATGTCACTTGTCAGCAGATGCGTGTCACTTGCCATGTCACTTGTCAGCGGATGCAGTCTATCACTTGCCATGTCACTTGTCAGCAGATGCAGTATGTCACTTGCCATGTCACATGTCAGTAGGGATGGGCTATCTGTTCGAGTCAAACATGAGTTTGACTCGAACATTGGCTGTTCACCCGTTCCCTGAACAGCGTACAATTTGGGGTGTTCGCGGCAAATTCGAAAAGCCGTGGAACACCCTTTAAAATTCTATGGGAGAAATCTAAAGTGCTAATTTTAAAGGTTAATATGCAAGGTATTGTCATAAAAAGTGTTTGATACATGTACCCTGGGGCAGGATCCAGGTCCCCAATGCAAAAAAAGTTTTAAAAACAGCCCTTTTTTCGGGAGCAGTGATTTTAATAATACTTAAAGTGAAACAATAAAAGTGAAATATTCCTTTAAATTTCATACCTGGGGGGTGTCTATAGTATGCCTGTAAAGTAGTGCATGTTTCCCATGTTTATAACAGTCCGAGAGCAAAATTACATTTCTAAAGGAAAAAAAAGTCATTTAAAAGTGCTAGCGCTAGTGCCAGCTATTAATGAATTGTCGGTCCCAACAATACGCATAAAAGTCATTGAAAAATTAAAAAAAAAAAAAAGTGGAGTTTCCCCAAAATTCCATTACCAGGCCCTTCAGGTCTGGTATGGATATTAAGGGGAAAAGAACAGATAATAGCAATTACTAATGTGCAAACCACAAAACACAGACAAAAAAATCAGAACCAAAAAAGGATAACTGACAAAGCTGCCACCATAAGGGTGTTCCCACACCAATAAAAGGAGATATACAAAATAATAAAATATGTGGCGCTCAATCAAATCAATTAGGAATGTAAAACAACTAGGTATAAATGGAAATTCAATATCGGAAAATCCAATCAATATTTGTGTCTTTACCATTAATCTTCCATCACATTGGGTAACCAAGGATAAAAGCAAATCATTGTTACTTTAATAAATGGATTCGAAATAGCCTACTCCCAAAAACGACCATTAGTGGAGCCTCTCAAAGAGAGGTATATATTATGCGGGAGAAAAAATCTTCTGATATATAAAAAATTAATTTCTATAAGCCCAACAAATTGATAAGGTGCCTACCCATAATTCATGACACTATTGTGCAAATAAATAAGTATATACATGAATGAACTAAGGCAATAAATAATACACCCTAAAGTATGCAGATAAATTTCAAAAAGTAAAGTGCAAAAAGTGCAAACTGTGCAACATCAATATAAAAGAAAAAATAAATCGAAATAACACAGATGCAGTTACGCCCTTATGCACAGATCTCAATCCTCAGGAGGCTTTGGCCTCCCTAACCTATGGCTCTACTACCTCACCACCAGATTAACCCAACTCACCCAATGGTTCACCCCCACTCAGGAAACTCCATGGAAACAATTTGAATCCATTTCTATATACCCATTACACTTATGCCCCGTACACACGGTCGGACATTGATCGGACATTCCGACAACAAAATCCATGGATTTTTTCCGACGGATGTTGGCTCAAACTTGTTTTGCGTACACATGGTCGCACAAAGTTGTCGGAATTTCTGATCGCCAAGAACGCGGTCACGTACACCACGTATGATGAGACTATAAAAGGGCAGTTCAGAACCAAGCGCGGCAACCTTTTCGCTCCTTTTGCTAATCTCGTGTTAGTAAAAGTTTGGTGAGAGACGATTCGCGCTTTTTTGGACTCGTGGTTTTCAGATCATTTTCTGCTGTTCAGTTTGTGCTTGTGGGTTTGTATCTGCTCTTCAGTGCGTGCAGCGAGTTCATATTGTATTATTCATTGCGATCTTGTCCGCTCGTTACTGTTTTTCAGGTCGCTCTTCACAGGCCTTGCTGTTCTTCAGTGCGTTCTGTTACTTCGTTCTGAGCAGCGGACCGTTTTCTAGCCATGTTGCGTATACGTTCTCCTCGTAGAGTTCGTGCTGTGTGGGGGCTTGGTGTTGGGGTCCTGACCTTGACACAAGTCCAGTCCATGAACAGGGTGGGGAGGAGTTCATGGACCAAGAATTGGTTGCTTCAGCATGACCAGTTCTGTCATATGCCTTTGCTCCGTGAGATCTGTGAGAATAATTTCAGGAACTTTCTCCAGGTGACGGACCCCGTATTTCACCATTTGTTGGCTTTGCTGACCCCTTATATTAGCAGGCAGGATACCTGCATGAGGCAAGCCATCACTCCAAAGCAGAGGCTCGTCGCCACCCTGCGGTACTTAGCGATGGGGAGAAGCCTGCAGGACTTGAAGTTCTCCAGAGGCATCTCCCCCCAGGCTCTGGGTATCATTATCCCAGAGACCTGTTCTGCCATCATCCAGGTCCTGCAGAAGGAGTATATTAAGGTAAGATTTTTATCCTTTAACATCAAATTTTATTGTATATAATGTTTGATAATATATTGTATTTCTTTCCTCACTCCCTAATTACCATGATTGTAATATGCTGTGAATGTCCCCTTTGTCCTCATGCATGCTGGATTTTTATGTAATTTTTTTTTTTGCTCCTTCATGCATATTTGCCTTCACTTACCTCCCCAGCATTGTCTCCTGGCCCTATATTCACCTCATGTAGTCACTTAACAATGTATTTTATCAGCTCCATAGTAGTGCTTTACTCCAAACACCCCTAAAATGTTTTTAAATGCGATTTGTGCTTTAAATTCAGACAGAGTGCCAGAGGCTTTTTTTTGGGTGTCCCCAAATCATTTTAAACCCTCCCTCCCCCCAACTGCTAAGTCAGCTGATACCAATTCTCTATCTATCCTCAATCATCTATCTGCTGACTTTGCCAAACCCATGCACACTATACCCATTTCTTTAGTAGTCAGATTTATGGATGAATTCCCCAAAGCATGTAGTGCAAGGGTCTGCCTGTATAATTTCAAATGGTACTGTTTAAATTTTTTGTATCCTATTATTATCTTGATAGGTAATAGCAGAATGTCTAAATGTGCTCCAATGTGTACATTGTGTATTTATATCTTTGTATTATGACACTTCTTACCTGTCCAGTGGTCTGCCAATAGTATAACTAAGGAGGGGCTGTTCAAAGTAATACACATTATATAGGCATTCATCTCTCAGTGAAGTGGAGAGGGTTACCTGTCCAAGAGTTCCCCCCCTATAATGTTAGAAATGGCCCATGAGAGGGGCGGAGGGGGGATCTGATAGGTGTACCTTATACTTTGGTCTTTAAAAATTCCCAAAAATAAATGGTATCTTGATGTTGGCCAAGAATGTTTGTGTCTAATCTGCTTTCCATGTTTCTGTGCAAAAAGACTAATTTTTTTAAATTTTACTCCACAGTTTCCTTCCACGCCACAGGAATGGCAGACTATGGCCTCCCACTTTGCCCAGCGGTGGGACTTTCCTAACTGTGGAGGGGAAATTGATGGGAAACACGTCCACATCGTCCCACCACCCAACTCGGGGTCGTACTATTACAACTATAAGGGGTTCAATAGTATTGTGATGTTGGCGGTGGTGTCGGCTAATTATGAGTTCCTGTATGTGGACGTGGGGAAGAATGTGGTGGAGTTCTACAGGCGTCTCCAGAATGGCATCTTGGAATTGCCACCTCCAGAAGACAATGTGGAAGGACTCACATTCGTCTTCATTGCAGATGAAGCATTTGCGCTGGGGGACCATCTTATGCGGCCATTCCCGATGAGGACCCTCACCCCGGACCAGAGGGTTTTTAATCACCAGCTGGCCAGAGCCAGAAGAGTGGTGGAGAACACGTTTGGAATCATGGCCAGCCGGTTCCGCCTATTACACATGGCGGAGTACAAACCGAATCACATTATCATGGCGTGCTGTGTTCTACACAACTTCTTACGGCATCATTCTGCCAACTATGCTGGCTCAGTTGGGCCTAAGGCTGGAATTCAAAATGAAACAACCCTGACGGCGCTTGAAAGTGGCCGCCCTGGCTTGCCCCCCCTGAGTGCCCATGATGTCCGGCTAAGATACCTTGAATACTTTGCGGGTGGGGGGGCTATTAATATGCCAGACAATGTCTAAAACCTTTTTCAAATAATAAAAAAAAATCTTTGGTGACATTTACTGCTTGTGTTTGTTTTAGCTGACCCTGAGAGAAATGTGGTGAGTCCTGAAAATGGCTTGATTGTGTAACATTACAAAGCAATGTTGAGTTTTATTTACTAAAGGCAAAGACACTTTGCACTACAAGTGCACTTGAAAATGCACTTGTAGTGTAAAGTGTATTTGCCCTTAGGAAATAACACCCATTGTCACTGAAAACAGCAATTCGAGCCCCACAAAAGTGTTGTAGCGTTGAGACAATAATCCACACAATCTTGATTAACAATCTTTTTAATACCAGCACAATCACATGTGCATTTGTAAAAGGTTTTTAAAACCTAAAACTAAAACTAACATGTTTGTTGTATAACAATTTTTGGGCTCACATTAGAAAAAGTAGAAATGTCCATTTGAGATAAAACAGGCAATTTTCAATCCAACTAGAAAGACACAAATCTTGAACTTACAAAGTTCACATTTGGTAGAACTTGAAATGCAATATCAGACATGAGCATTTACAAACTGTGTTTGCTATTGCGTTCAGATGGGGTGAAGTCACCCCAGGAAAAGCCAAATTTTGAAGATGCACACAAATAGCCGAATGTCAACATGTGCTAGCTGCCATCATGGGGGATCAAGGGACGTGTTTTGGGGGTGCAACCCCTTCCTCACAGCTACTTTATTATTGAGGAAGGGGTTGCACCCCCAAAATGCGTCCATTGATCTCTCGTGATGGCAGCTAGCATATGTTGACACACTCTTCAAAATTTGGCTTTTCTACAATTTGTCAAAAAAAGGTAAAAAAATTGTAGCAAACCAAAAAACAAAGTGATTTTGAGGGCTTTTAAACTCTCCCTAAAACATCAATTATGTTCTTATTTTTTTGAAGAACACCATTGATGTTTTTCTTGATGTTTTCCAAGTCCCTATTACACCCCATGATCTCCTTGATCAGGATCTGTGCACTTTCCGAGGTGAAATGCCCTGGATCCACAACATCACGATCACCTAAAAAGATAGAAACCAAAAAACACCATGTATTATAAATATGCCGGCATCCATCTCTTACCTGAGCCTGTGGTCACAGACACTCACCTGTTGTGGTGACAATTTCCACCACATCTCCTTCCTCCTCCTGCTCTGCTTGGCTTTGGGGGATTTCTCCTTCTTCCAGAGGTGGGGGTCTCTGGTCTCCTCGGACGAGGGGTGTAATCCGAGTATTTTATCCCCTATGTAGAAAAAAAATGGTATACTTAGCACACAGATATTTGATGTCAGAACTATAAATATGAAACATTGCTTGGAAGTGGGGTACAATTTTTTTTGTGGGCAGAGTTCCAAGATGTAGCATTTTTCTTGTTCTTTGCCAAGCTTTAATACTTTACCTGTTTTGTACAAGCTTCACAGATGGAGACCCCCCTATAGTATACACTGGAGCACCTGTGTGGGTCCCCTAATAAAAAGTGTGTTCTTGTGTCCCACACTAGTGCTCCAGTGTCCAGATGTGTAAACTGTCCTCTCCTTACACAGAATCCAATTTGCATTTCATTCTAGTTACAAACCCATCTACACAACCAAATATTTGTCAGACAAGTAGGCCCTAAAAAATGTGGGGAAATGCATATGGCCAAAACAATGGTGTTTTCTAGGCCGAACGAACAATGTTTGATACGAACGAACAATGTGCCCATGAACATGAACGTTGACATTTTAAACTGGATAACAGTTAAGAAAAGCACATGGAGCAGCACGAACGTAATAAACATAAAGAATAGGAACACAGCACAACTACTTACTTTTTTGCAGCACTCTCTGTATCTTTCTATACTGCTCATGCTCTCTTAATTTCAGGTCCTACCACCGCTTCCTGAGCTGATCTTTCGATCGTTGTACCCTGAAATTCTTCTGCAGACTCTTGACCACTTTCGCCATGATCTTGGCCTTTCTGACATTGGGGTTGGGGTAAGGTCCATACTTTCCATCATAGTCGGCCCTCTACATTATGTCGACCATCTCCAACATCTCCCCAAAGGACATATTTGATGCCTTATATCATCTCCTTCTGGATCGGGATGTTTCAGGCTCCGGGCTTTCCTCCTCCTCGTTGGTGTAATTATCAAACACCTGCTGTGTCTCCGCCATGTGCTCTTCCCCCACTGCGATGAACGAGAAGGGGCGTGGAATAGACTCGAAAGAACGTCAGGGGCGGGCGGAGTTTGACGCATGCGCAGTGTCTATAAAGCGTAACACGCGTGTGTAGTACATGCGATCTGTGAGCGGAGGAAGGAGTAACGGAGGCGCCAATCGTGATAGCGAAGGTAAGATTTAACATTGGGCCTATACTGCTTCTAGATTGAGGCCTGTATTTGCACAAGTTTAGTAGACTTTAGGCTGACATTAGGCTTTGTCTTGTGTTGTGTCTTGCAGTGAAAATGGATCTATTTAAAGATGAGGAATTTATGCCCATATTCATTGATATGTTCAGGGAGCTGCCCTGTATATGGGAAATAAACCACCCTGATTATAAGAACCAAACAAAGAGGAAGGCAGCGCTGGATAATTTGTTGGAATTTGTGAAGCAGGTGATCCCTATGGCAGACATCACCTATTTGAAGGTTCTAATTGGTGGCCTGAGGAGCACTTATCTAAGGGAGCGCAAGAAGGTCCAGGATTCCCAGAGATCCGGAGCTGCAGATGACATCTATGTCCCCAGGCTGTGGTACTAAGACAGGCTGCATTTTCTGGCAGGTCAGACTGAACCCAGGTCATCACTCTCCACTCTTCCTTCCACGCTTCCTTCCCCCCCCGGCTGAGATTCTGACGCCCAACCTGGGCCTTCCAGGCAGCAACATGTGGAGGAGCCCAGATTGAGCCAGGTATAGCATTCTTCCAAATATTTCAGGTTGTCCAATCAATGATGTTAACTATGTTAGTTTGGAGTACTAATTTCTGATTGTGATTTATGAAGCAAAAACTAAAACCATGTCCCTTTTTCATGCACAGGGAAGTCTCAGCCAGGAGGTGGCCGGGTCAAGCAGGCTGCCTAACGTCCAGGTCCCTCCCCTACACCTGCAAAGACAAAGTGGCAGGAAGAGGAGTAACCTGTAGGAGGCTGCCATAGGTCTCTTTTGGAAGGCTACAGAGGCCCTGAGAACCCACCACACTGTGGAGGAGGACTTTGCTGGCATAACTGCCTGCAAAATGATGCGGATGGAGAAGGTCCAACGACTCCTGTGTGAGTTCTTAATTTTGGAAGCTCTCAATAAGGGGTTGAGGGGTGAAATAACATGTGCTACCCACATTTGTGACCTCACACATAGTCCTCCTCCTCCTCCTCCACCAGGTCCTACTCCTCCTCCTCCTCCAGGTCCTACTCCTCCTCCTGCCACACCTCCAACACCAGAGCCACAGCGTGGAAGGAAGCGTCTAAGGAAGACCAGAGAGTGATGGCCTGGGTTCAGTCTGGTCTGGCAAAAGATGCAGCCTCTTGTAGTACCACAGCCTGGGGACACAGATGTCATCTGCAGCTTTTCGGATCTCTGGGACTTCTGGACCAGACTGCACTCCCTTATATATGGACTCCTCAGGCCACCAATTTTGCTGGAAAAGAATTGATGTCTCCCCTGGGGGTCCAAGGCTTCACCAATTTCAGCTGTTTCTCCAGCCTTGCCTCCCTCTTTGTTTGGTTTTGAGCCCTTAATAAAGGATTTTTGTTTTCAATTGTACTTGCCTATGTGTGTTTTCCTTCAAAAATGACAGTTTGTTTGTGAGGAGGCAGGTACATTTCAAAAATACAATGTGAAATTAACAAGGGACATCAACACCAAGCAACCTTGAGATTAAATAATATAAGATATCAATGGTGTTGTGGTAACTTGACACACAAAACACACAGAAAAATATTATGTAGTAAAACACAAAAAAAACAACAATAAAAACACAGCCTTGAAAAAAATACAAAGCCCCAAAAAAAAAAACAAATAAATAACACAAAAAAAGACAAAAACAGCATAGAATAAAACAAAAAATATTTAAAAACAACACAAAAAATATTTGGTCAGATGTGACAAATCTAAATATATTGAGGGAATCCCAATAGATAATAAAGAAATAAGTTTGTGAGAAGTCTGTGTGAATATGAGCAGCAAAACTACTTCATTCTTCTCACATTATAAAGAAGAAGAGAGTGCGCTGTATTAATCTATTTGAAACATTGCAGCGTGACAAAAGTGCTGTATCCATTCCGAACGCTAATTTTACCAGACCGAGCTGTTCTTTCCTTCTCGGAATTTCTTCTGAGCATGCATGGCACTTTGTGCATCGGAACTGGCCACACACGGTCGGAATTGACGCGATCGGATTTTGTTGTCGGAAAATTTTATAGCCTGCTCGGAAAATTCGATGGAAAATGTCCGATGGAGCCCACACATGGTCGGAATGTCCGACAACATGCTCCGATTGGACATTTTCCATCGGAAAATCAGACCGTGTATGCGGGGCATAACAAGGAATATTATGGTCCAAAACCACTTCATACAGTAAACTTACCAAACACAACAATATTGTTGCACAATTTTATCAACTATGGAATAGATACAAAGATATGTTTAAACTCTTCTCAAACACTGCCCCCTTAGCCTCTTTCTTGGGAGACCCTAGATCTGTTTATGCCTATAGCAACAGACTCTCCTTCTCTCCTTGGATCATTAAAAATGTAACCGATCTTAGGTCCCTACAATTAAAATGGGAATTTATCCCATTTTCCACTTTGCAAACTACCTATGGCCTCCCATCCTCCGAACTCCATAATTACCATCTAATTAAATCCTTTTACGCTAAATATTTTGCACTTACAACACATCCCTCCAACACTACATTTGAACAAATCTGCATCTCTTCTCTCCTTGGATCATTAAAAATGTAACCACTCTTGGGTCCCTACAATTAAAATGGGAATTTATCACATTTTCCACTTTGCAAACTACCTATGGCCTCCCATCCTCCGAACTCCATAATTACCATCTAATTAAATACTTTTACGCTAAATATTTCGCACTCACAACACATCCCTCCAACACTACATTTGAACAAATCTGCATCTCTTCATCCAATGACAGAGGCCTCATCTCAAGACTATACAATTATCTCAATAACTTTGATATACCAGATAAATAGGCAAAGATGCTTAAATGGGAGTCGGACATGGGGGTCTCACTCAGTGTGGAGGAGTAGACCTCCATGTCTGACAACCTTAGCAAACGTAACAAAGCCATCTCATTTAGAGAAACTCCAATTAAAATATTCTCCAGATGGTACCTAACCCCCTTTAAACTCCACACATATTACCCCTCCATTTCTCCATATTGTTTTAGAGGATGCACGGAACCTGGTACACTTATGGACACATTTTGCGAATGTAATCACCTTAATCAAATATGGCGCAAAGCCATTTATATTATTGAAAACTCATGCAAACAAAAAATTACGCCCACTCCCCAGATATGTCTGCTGTATGCAAATATACCAAACATTCCCTCTCCATGCATGAGACTATTTCATTCACTATGCAGTTCTATCCATTGGATGATAGCATAGAACTGGAAATCCAGTAATCTACCTTGGCAACAAGTAATTATCAGAATGGAATCACTTAAACTCTCAGAATGGAT
Organism: Lithobates clamitans; assembly: GCA_037952925.1. NCBI lineage: Eukaryota > Metazoa > Chordata > Amphibia > Anura > Ranidae > Lithobates > Lithobates clamitans. The sequence goes on along the minus strand of JBBGZY010000356.1, from coordinate 3,146,552 downwards.
ATACCACACTCTTGATGATACAGTACATATTCACAAAAGAAAATGGTCTTATTGGAATTTAACCTAATAAATAACAATGTGATTTCACCCCCTTCTTTCTATTAACTTTTATATTTGTGATTCATCACTCTTCACATTATTCTTAAATATTCATCATTATAATTTATAATTTACTACTGTGTCTGTAACCAGATATCATACCCCTTTACAAATGAAAGTTATATTTTACTGTTATATACCTTTTATATCTATACTCATTGTATGCTTACCTGAACTTCCAAATAAAACTTTTGTAAACAAAAAAAATAAATAAATGAACAAATAAATGTAGTAACATGCAACACTTCACAGATGTGCAAAAAGATTATAAAATAATAATTAGGATCCAATATAAATCCAACAAACATGCTTAAAAATAGTGAAACTAGAGTGTCCTCAAAAAAAGGGATCCCATAGACGATGCAATCCAAATTGTGACAATCTCAATTAAAACAAGTGAAAAGATAGTTCATCAAAGATTCCCGGTGCAGGCAATCAATCTTAAATGTAGATAAAGATGTAGTTCCCCCAGCCGCTCACCTCAGGGCTGAGCGATAACAGCCTTATAAGCAAATAGTAACAATCCAATCAGCTCCACGATCTCCTTAACGGTAGTTCCCTTAGGGGTCCCCTGTCTAAAATGTACTCCGCTCTCAGGATGCCCCAGTTAGGCAATGTAATTCATGTAAAAGAGGGGAGGATGCACTCCATAGTGTAGTAATTAAAAACAACACATTTATTAAACACTTCAGTCCCGGAAGGATTTACACCTTCCTGACCAGAGCACTTTTTACAATTTGGCACTGCGTCGCTTTAACTGCTAATTGCGCAGTCATGTACCCAAACGAAATTTGCAACCTTTTCTTCCCACAAATAGAGCTTTTTTTTATGATATTTGATCACCTCTGCAGTTTTTATTTTTTGCGCTATAAACGGAAAAAGACCAAAACTTTTGAAAAAAATGATATTTTCTACTTTTTGTTATAAAAAAAGTCCAATAAACTCAATTTTAGTCATACATTTAGGCCAAAATGTATTCGGCCACATGTCTTTGGTAAAAAAAATGTCAATAAGCGTATATTTATTGGTTTGCGCAAAAGTTATAGCGTCTACAAACTAGGGTACATTTTCTGGAATTTACACAGCTTTTAGTTTATGACTGCCTATGTCATTTCTTGAGGTGCTAAAATGGCAGGGCAGTACAAAACCCCCCCAAATGACCACATTTTGGAAAGTAGACACCCCAAGGAAATTGCTGAGAGGCATGTTGAGCCCATTGAATATTATTTTTTTGTCCCAAGTGATTGAATAATGACAAAAAAAAAAAAAATACAAAAAGTTGTCACTAAATGATATATTGCTCACACAGGCCATGGGCATATGTGGAATTGCACCCCAAAATACATTTAGCTGCTTCTCCTGAGTATGGGGATACCACATGTGTGGGACTTTTTGGGAGCCTAGCCACGTACGGGGCCCTGAAAACCAATCACCGCCTTCAGGATTTCTTAGGGCGTAAATTTTTGATTTCACTCTTCACTGCCTATCACAGTTTCGGAGGCCATGGAATGCCCAGGTAGCACAAATCCCCACCAAATGACCCCATTTTGGAAAGTAGACACCCCAAGCTATTTGCTGAGAGGCATGGTGAGTATTTTGCAGCTCGCATTTGTTTTTGAAAATGAAGAAAGACAAGAAAAAATCTTTTTTTTCCTTTTTTCAATTTTCAAAACTTTGTGACAAAAAGTGAGGTCTGCAAAATACTTACTATACCTCTCAGCAAATAGCTTGGGGTGTCTACTTTCCAAAATTGGTCATTTGGGGGGGTTGTGCCACCTGGACATTCCATGGCCTCCAAAACCGTGATAGGCAGTGAAGAGTGAAATCAAAAATTTAGGCCCTTGGAAAGCCTGAAGGCGGTGCTTGGTTTTCGGGGCTAGGCTCCCAAAAAGTCTCACACATGTGATATCCTCATATTCAGGAGAAGCAACAGAATGTATTTTTGGGTGTAATTTCACATATTCCCATGGCATGTTTGAGCAATATGTCATTTAGTGACAACTTTGTGCAAAAAAAAAAAAATTGTCTTTTTCCCGCAACTTGTGTCACAATATAAAATATTCCATGGACTCAACATGCCTCTCAGCAAATAGCTTGGGGTGTCTACTTACCAAAATGGGGTCATTTGAGGGGGTTTTGAACTGTCCTGGCATTTTATGCACAACATTTAGAAGCTTATGTCACACATCACCCACTCTTCTAACCACTTGAAGACAAAGCCCTTTCTGACACTTTTTGTTTACATGAAAAAATTATTTTTTTTGCAAGAAAATTACTTTGAACCTCCAAACATTATATATATTTTTTAAAGCAAGTGCCCTACAGATTAAAATGGTGGGTGTTTCCCCACTACATCAGATGGCCATTGAACAAGCTTTAAAGGAATACATAACAATTAATAATACAACAGACATTTCCCCAATAACACTGTGGAAAGCTCATAAGCCTGTCTTGCGTGGTACAATACAAAGACAAATGGCACTATTTAAACGGGAACGCAAAAATCTAGCAAAAAAACTAGAACTCAATTTTAATGCAGCCTACATATCATTTCAAGATAATCCATCTCAGAGTACAAAATCTCATCTGGATAAATCTAGATTGGAATACGATCTATTTCTCACTCAGTTGATAAATCCCTCAAACGCTCCAAACACAATTTCTACATGAATACAAACAAACCAGGCACATATTTGGCGCGGGCATTAAATTCAACTAACAAATTTTTCAAACCAATACGTTTGAAATTATCAAAAAATGTTTATAATTGTAAACCAGTTAAAATAGTCCATAAATTTCACTCACACCTCGCAACTTTATACAAGACAAACAATGAATTTAATCCTACAGAGGCTGAATCCTTCTTCTCAAAAATAACCTTACCTGAGTTGTCTCAGAATCAAAAAAGCAGTTTGGATGAGCCTATAACTATAGATGAAGTTGCTAACGCCATAAAAGACCTAAAACTTAACAAAAGACCAGGCCCAGACAGCTACTCGGCTTTATACTATAAAACATTCTCAGAAATACTCTCTCCCATTCTCACTGAAACTTTTTTTAACAAACTTCTAGAAGGACATTCTTTTCGGCAAGAAACATTAATGGCAATTGTTTGTATGATCCCAAAACCCCTTTCTGATGATACTTCCTGTGTGAATTATCGGCCTATCTCTCTGTTAAACCTTGATATTAAATTATTAGCAAAAATAATAGCAAAACGCCTCAATAGCATTATAGGAAAATTAATACATAGAGATCAAGTAGGCTTCATGCCAAATAGACAGGCAGGCGATAATATACGCAGGGCAGTGTTATTGGCACATATTGCTAAAAAACGGAAAATCCCTTTATGTTTTCTATCTCTCGATATTAAGAGGGCATTTGATACAGTATCCTGGCAATATATGCAATATTCATTACAAAAATGGGGTTTTGGACCCCACTTTTTAACATGGATCAAAGCATTATATAATAAACCCAAAGCCTATATAAAATATGCTGGATACAAATCTGATGCCTTTAATATCGAAAGAGGTACCCGACAGGGTTGCCCATTATCTCCCTTATTTTTTGCCCTTATACTCGAACCCATGGCCCAATACATCAGAACAAACCAAACTATAACTGGCATTGAAGTAGGAGGTATTACACACAAATTATGTATATTTGCAGACAATATATTACTTTTTCTATCATCACCACAGGTCTCTGGTCCTAACTTAATACCAGCTCTTGATGGATTTGCAGCCCTATCCGGCCTTATGATTAATCCTAAGAAATGCCTAGTGCTTAATATTTCGCTCACAAACATGGAATTGATCCCGGCTAGGGCTGCACTCCCATTCACATGGGCAGAAAAATCAAACCCATATCTTGGAATTCATTTAACAGCATCTCATTCTGACTTATTCTCAACCAATTATCCTCCTGTATTAAGACAGATCACACATCTAATAAAACAATGGTCGCAACTTCCTTTATCCTGGATAGGGAAGATTAATGCAATCAAAATGACTATTCTACCCAAATTGCTTTATCTATTCAGAGTCCTCCCTATTCCAATTCCTTCCTATTTTTTGAGAATAGTACAAAAAAGAGCAACTTCGTTTATATGGGGCTCTTCTAAACCACGTATACCTATACACACACTATATCTTCCCAAAAATAAAGGAGGCCTGGGATACCCTAATTTTACTAACTACTACAGAGCAGCACATTTGGCCAGTCTGTCCAAATACCATGCAAAACAGGAAATCCCATTATGGGTATTTATAGAGGCTTCAGAAAATGACCCTCTATTAATATCAAACTTGTTATGGCTTGATCCTAAAGACCGCTTTAAAATTCATAATCCCATAACTAAACACTTCTTATCTCTCTGGGATAAACTAAAAACCAAATATCAGTTACAATCTCCACACAATCCTCTCCTTTCTTTTATCAGAAATCTGGCCTTTTATCCGGCATGGATCTACCCAAATTCTTTTAAAGCTTGGACAACATCAGGAATTCAGACACTAAATTACTTCATAGCATCTAAATCATTCCTTTCATTCCCATCGCTTAGAGAAAAATATGATCTACCAAACTCTGAGATATTTAGGTATCTCCAAATTAAAAATTTCTATACACCATTCCTAAAGGAGGATACACCATTATCCCAATTATCCATTTTTGAATCAATTTGTACAAAAGATCCATTTGCTAAAGGTACAATTTCATCACTTTATAATCAATTTTATGGAGTAGTAAATCTTAATAGACCCTCTTACGTTCAGAGGTGGGAGGAGGACCTGGGACGAACTTTAGAAGACACGGACTGGTCTTACATATGGCTCACATCTAAGTCATCTTCACCCAACGTCTTAGCACTGGAGACAAACTATAAAGTCCTAACTCGCTGGTACCTTGTACCCGCTAGAGTGGCAAAATATTCACCTAATACCTCAGCTCTTTGTTTTCGAGGATGCCCAGAAATAGGCACACATTTACACATATGGTGGACGTGCCCAGTAATCCAAACCTTCTGGAAGGAAGTCTTCGTGATTGCATCTAAAATATTTAAAAAAATAATACAACCAGATCCATATATAACTTTACTTAATCTAAAACCGGAATGGTTAACACTCTCTCAATTCAAACTTATGATCCAACTAATAACGGCTGCAAAACAAACAGTGGCCAAGGCATGGAAATCTCCTACATTGGTACTAGCAGAAACAATTCACAGAATGAATAATACAATGTCCCATGCTAAGATGGTAGCCATCGATCAAAATCAAATTCCAAAATTTGAAAAACTTTGGCATCCTTGGATAAAACAACAGTTCCTGTCAAATTTCAATGACTCTGTCCTGTTGCCATGGTGACAGATTAAATGACTTACAGAGATGCCCATTCTAAGGCTTCAAAGAGAACTAAAAAGAATAATAAACTGACGAGCGGGACAACCTTGTGGACCATACCTCTGCCTTTCTACCCTTTTTCTTCTTTCTCTTTCCTTTTCTCCACCTTACGATTAAAGCTCATTATCAGAATTTATTTGACCTATATACACTCTACCTGTAAACAATATGTATAGTAGGTATAAATCATTTAAATACCTACAAAAGTAATTAAGGAAATGATATATATCTTTAATTTAGGTTTACGTGAACCCAATGTTTAATATTTGAAATTTCATGATATTTACCTATATAAACCCTACTGTAAAACAATGAGCTTACTTTATAGATCCTTGTAAACTTACTTTATGTATCTTTATAATATTGTATACTCAATAAACTTCTTTTGACAAGGAAAATGGTGGGTGTTTCATTTTTTTTTTCACACAGTATTTGCGCAGCGATTTTTCAAACGCATTTTTTTGGGAAAAAACACACTTTTTAAAATTTTAATGAACTAAAATACTCTAAATTGCCCAAATGTTTGATGAAATAAAAAAGATGATCTTAGGCCGAGTACATGGATACAAAACATGACATGCTTTAAAATTGCGCACAAAAGTGCAGTGGCGACAAACTAAATACATTTTAAAAGCCTTTAAAAGCCTTTACAGGTTACCACTTTAGATTCACAGAGGAGGTCTACTGCTAAAATGACTGCCCTCGATCTGATCTTAGCGGTGATACCTCACATGCATGGTGCAATTGCTGTTTACATTTGACGCTTGCGTTCACCTTTGCGCGAGAGCAGGGGGGACAGGGGTGTTTTTTTTTTTTTTTCTTTGTTATTTTTTTGCTTTTTTATCTTATTTTTAAACTGTTCCTTTCATTTTTTTTTAAATAATTTTTATTGTTATCTCAGGGAATGTAAATATCCCCTATGATAGCAATAGGTAGTGACAGGTACTCTTTTTTGAAAAAATAGGGGTCTATTAGACCCTAGATCTCTCCTCTGCCCTCAAAGCATCTGGCCACACCAAGATCGGTGTGATAAAATGCCTTCCCAATTTCCCAATGGCGCTGTTTACATCCGGCGAAATCTAAGTCATGAAATGCTCATAGCTTCTGGTTTCTTAGGCCATAGAGATGTTTGGAGCCACTCTGGTCTCTGATCAGCTCTACGGTCAGCTGGCTGAATCACCGGCTGCATTCTCAGGTTCCTTATTGGGACAGGAGAGCCAGAGAAAAACATGGAAGACAGTGGGAGGTGGGGGGACATTCCCTCCCACTGCTTGTAAAAGCAGTCTAGAGGCTAATTAGCCACTAGGATTTCTTTTACATGAAAGCCGACCACTGGCTGAAAAGAATGATAACAAGATGATACCTAAACCTGCAGGCATCATTCTGGTATAACCTCTCAAAGTCCAGCAACTTACCAGTATGTTGCTGGTCCTTGTTGGGCATATATTGTAATCTTTTTTTTTCATGCAGTTTGTGGGCTGAACAAAAAAAGAGATTGATCGGTGGGTATTCCCACCATTAGAAGACCTCCCTTCATCCACCCACTTCTAATGATGGGCATACATGCACCATTTATATATGCCGAAGCATGGGGGCATCCTCCTGCAAAAGCTACGAGCAAATCGCTCCTCCGCCCCTGCTGCCACCATGCTTCGGCATATATCACCTCCACTGGAGTCACGGCTTTATATATCGTAGGAGCAAACGCTGTTGCTGTCAAGATAAATAAATCTGCGCTGCAGCTGAATGGCGTACCTGAAGACAAAAAAAGGATAACAATAAAACACAGTAAACAGTAAAGTATAAAAAATTGCATACCTGAAAAGCAAACATGATAAAACAATAAAACATTGCAGAATAGAATACAGTAAAAAAGAGCAGAACAATAGAGAGAGAATAGAGAGAGAGAGAACAATAAAACGACAACTATTTTTTTTAAAATTTTATATATATATATTTTTTTACACTTTTTTTTGTAACTGTAACTTTTGTAACTGTAACCGGTTCCAGGTTCGGGTCTCTCAAAATGCGATGGCATCTTGGGAGACACAAAAATAAAAAGAGAAAGGGGCGCACCGGCCATGTGTATTATCTTTTGTAAAACATTTATTTAGGTAAATGATAAAAGAAATTACTCACAAACAGTAGAGTATCATGTGCCATGAACCTTGGACATCAGCTTGCAACAAGTGGTTAAAATGATGAACAAAGCCTTCCAAAGGTCTATCGGAGGAAAATTCATAAAACACTGCTCACTAACGCGTTTCGAAGGGCTCGTCCCTTCTTCATCAGAGCTCAGCAGGCCGGACTGCTGAGCTCTGATGAAGAAGGGACGAGCCCTTCGAAACGCGTTAGTGAGCAGTGTTTTATGAATTTTCCTCCGATAGACCTTTGGAAGGCTTTGTTCATCATTTTAACCACTTGTTGCAAGCTGATGTCCAAGGTTCATGGCACATGATACTCTACTGTTTGTGAGTAATTTCTTTTATCATTTACCTAAATAAATGTTTTACAAAAGATAATACACATGGCCGGTGCGCCCCTTTCTCTTTTTATTTTTGTGTCTGCTAGGATTCCCCGTCCTTGAGGGCAGCAAGGCCAGTGTATCCCTTTGATCTATTGGGTCGACCACTTGTGCGCAGGAGTCATTTTCTGTTTTTTTATCGGCATCTTGGGAGACCCTGTGAAAGTGTGCCTAGTCTGTGCAATGCTGTACGCTAATAATCAACTAGTGTATGGTAGCGTTCAAAACATTCACCAATGCAAAGACCAGGATTGTCAGGACAGGAGGGACAATAATAGCGGGTGTCATGCCTATATCCGCGCTTGCTGCAGACACAACATCTTTTTTAGGGGGGTTCATTGGGTAGGGGTACTCGAGAGGACATAAAGAAAATGCCTCCCATGCAGCCGACTGCATTTGGTTGGGGATGTGAATGGGGGAAGTATGGGTGCTGCAGAAGTGGTGGGTTCCCAATTAGAATTAGCGAATGCAGCAGGAAGGGCCTTATGGGCACGACGGGCCTGTGTTTGTCTTCTTCTTGGTGGCAGTGGGACACTACTTGTGCTTGCCACCTCACCAGCTTGAACTGCACTTATGGGACTCGCCACGTCACCAAGTGTTACTGCAGTGCTGGTTTGACTACGACCGGGGTGTACTAGGCCACTGGTGCTTGCCAGTTCACCAAAACGCTACCAAAAAAACTGTTAGCGATCGCAGGGATCAGGCCTGACTCTGCGAATGCTGCAGTTATGCGTTTAGTGTTTTGTAAGTGTCAGTGATCGATCGATACTGCACTTGGGTGGGCTGGGCTGGGCGGAGGGGCAAAACACAGGTGCTAGCAGGTATCTGGGCTGATCCCGCTAACACTGCATTTTTGGGAACCCTAAACTGCTAGGGACGCTAGTATAGATCTGATCGGATCAGATATTGTTCTGTTCAGACTCTATACCACTAAGGGAGGCGTATGCTGCGTGCGTGGGTGTTAGCAGTACTGGCATTAACCTGCCGCTGCCTGGGGTGACGCAGACCCTATCTAACCCTAAAACCTAAGTTATATCACCGCCGGGCAATCAGGGGGCTAAACCTTTCTTAGGTAATAAACGGCGGGTGCCCTGAAACTATAAAAAATAAACTAACTAACCAGCGTCACCTGTAACAGTTATACAGTGATCACTGGTGAAAGGGTTAACTAGGGGGCAATCAAGGGGTTAAAACTTTTATTAGGTAGTATATGGGGGTCCCTGACGCTATAAAACGCTGACGGCGAACCTATATATTTACCTCCCTAACTAGCGTCACCAGTGACACTAATACAGCGATCAGAAAAATGATCGCTTAGTGACACTGGGGACGGGGGGTGATCAAGGGGTTAAAAATTTATTAGGGGGGTTAGGGGGGTATCCTAGACCTAAAGGGGTTAACACTAACTGCCCTACCACACTAACTGTCACAAACTGACACCAATGCAGTAATCAGAAAAACAAAAACTGCTTGGTGTCACTCTGACGGGGGGGTGATCAGGGGGTGATCGGGGGGTGATGGGGGGTGAAAAGTATGCCTGGCGTGTTCTACTGTGTGTGTGTGTTGTGCACTCACATCGATGTCTTCTCTCCTCGGCGCCGGAATGGAAAATACCGAGCCGAGGAGAGATGACATCACTTCCTCTGCCGCTGTTTACTATACAGCAGCAGAGGAAGGATTTCATTGGCTGGGAGCGATCATGAGGGGGGGCCACGAATGGATGGCCTCCCCCAGAAGCCGACAGAAGCCGACCGCATCGGGCACCGGGGGGGTCCGATAGGACCCCCAGCCCGCAGGAGGCAGATCATGTACCAGGTACGTGATTTTGCCTGCCCGTGCCATTCTGCCGCATAATATCTGCGTGAGGCGGTCGGCAAGTGGTTATAGGTATTCCACTTACATTGGATTAATGTAAAATGAGCATAGCATCTACCAGTATCACAGCTGCTTCCCGAACCCGGCCGTGATCAGGAAGCTATACGTGACCCGCCTTTCCTCCCTGACGAGTTGCGTGACTGTCACGTCACTTTTTCAAAGGGTTATGATGCTATGATCTTTTTACATTAATCCAATGTAAGTGGAATACCTTTAATAAATGTGTTGTTTTTAATTACTACACTATGGAGTGCGTCATCTTCTCTTTTACATGAATTACATTGCCTAACTGGGGTGTCCTGAGAGTGGAGTATGTTTTAGACAGGGGACCCCTAAGGGAACTACCATTAAGGAGATTGTGGAGCTGATTGGATTGTTACTATTTGCTTATAAGGCTGTTATCGCTCAGCCCTGAGGTGAGAGGCTGGGGGAACTACATCTTTATCTACATTTAAGATTGATTGCTGGCACCGGGAATCTTTGATTAACTATCTTTTCACTTGTTTTATTTGAGATTGTCACAATTTGGATTGCATCGTCTATGGGATCCCTTTTATTGAGGACACTCTAGTTTCACTATTTTAAGCACATTTGTTGGATTCATACTGGATCCTAATTATTATTTTATAATCTTTTTGCACATCTGTGAAGTGTTGCATGTTACTACATTTATTTGTTCATTTATTTTTTCTTTTATATTGATGTTGCACAGTTTGCACTTTTTGCACTTTACTTTTTTAAATGTATCTGCATACTTTAGGGTGTATTATTTATTGCCTAAGTTCATTCATGTATATACTTATTTATTTGCACAATAGTGTCATGAATTATGGGGAGGCACCTTATCAATTTGTTGGGCTTATAGAAATAATTTTATATATCAGAAGATTTTTTCTCCCGGATAAGATATATTTCCCTTTGAGAGGCTCCACTAATGGTCATTTTTGGGAGTTGGCTATTTTGGATCCATTTATTGAAGTAACAATGATTTGCTTTTATCCTTGGTTACCCAATGTGATGGAAGATTAATGGTAAAGACACAAATATTGATTGGATTTTCCGATATTGAATTTGCATTTATACCAGTTGTTTTACATTCCTAATTGATTTGATTGAGCGCCACATATTATATTATTTTGTAGATATTAAGGGGAACTCTGTGCCAAAGTTTGAAAAAAATGGCGTGGGGTTCCCCCAAAAATCCACACCAGACCCTTATCCGAGCATGCAACCTGGCCTATGTGAATTGGTAAGGGGTACATTGTACCCCTACCATTTCACAAAAAGAAAAATCTTTTTATTTTTTTATTTTTTTTTATTTTTAATAAAGGACTTGTCCCAAGCCGTCTCCTGTGTTTTTTTAACATTTTGACACTTTCTTTTTGTGAAATGGTAGGGGTACTATGTACCCCTTACCAATTCACATAGGGGGGCCGGGATCTGGGTGTCCCCTTTGTTAAAGGTGGCTTCCAGATTCCGATAAGCCCCCCGCCCGCAGACCCTCACAACCACCGGGCACGGGTTGTGGGGATGAGGCCCTTGTCCCCATCAACATGGGGACATCTTCCCCATGTTGAGGGCATGTGGCCTGGTACAGTTGAGGAGGGGGGCTCTCTCTCATCCCCCCCTCTTTTCCTGCGGCTTGCCAGGTTGCATGTGTGGATAAGGGTCAGGTGTGGATTTTTGGGGGAACCCCACGCCATTTTTTTTAAATTTTGGTGTGGAGTTCGCCTTAAAAACCAAACCAGACCTGAAGGGTCTGGTATGAATTTTTGGGGGAACCCCACACCATTTTTTTTTTTCAATGACTTTTATGTGTATTGTCGGGACCGACAATTCATTAATAGACGGCACTAGCGCTAGCACTTTTAAATGACTTTTTTTTCCTCTAGAAATGTAATTTTGCTCTCGGACTGTTTTAAACACGGTAAACATGCGCTACTTTACAAGCATACTATAGACACCCTCAGGTGTAAAATTTAAAGGAATGACAGGCGCATGCGCGGAGGCTCCATGAGCGGTCGCACGTTCTAAGAGCTCCGCTCCGCTCCAGCCTGTCTTAGCCGCCGCAGCCAGCATTAGAGGAGGAAACAGCCGACCGGACCCCCTCGACAGTCCCTGAGGACCTGAAGGACCCCCCTGTATGACCGGGGGCTCTGCCAGACGGGATTTATCCCGACTTCTAGAACCCGGCCCTCAGATCGCGGCCTCTGCTAAGATGGCGGCCGCCATCGCGGCTCGAGGCCTAACACAGCATCTGGAGGAATCCTTGGAAGATTTTCCTCCTCTACCCTCCCGCAACACAGGGAAACAACTTCCAACAGTGAGTACCCATCAGGATGGGCTATTTTCTCTCTCCACCTCAGACATCACAAATAGTGGACACACTGACGGCTCCCCCCTCACACCGATGGATGAAAGTAATTACATCCAGGCTCCCCCAGGCAATCAGAGCAGCCCCCCTGCCCCAACTCCCACAGACTTTTCCTCTTTAATGGAAACCTTCTCAAATATGCTCTCAAAGGGTCTGGCCCATACTGCCTCACAAATCACATCTACCATACAGGCAGACCTGCAGCACCTGGGGGCGAGAATTGAAGCGATCGAAATTAAAACTGATCAAACAATTGCTATGGCCAACCAGAACACTGAAAGGATCCATGACCTACATGAACAGCTAGATATGGCATATGCAAAGCTCGACGATCTCGAGAATCGATCACGCAGATACAATTTCAGACTGAGAGGCCTCCCGGAATTGTTCAAAGACACAGACAAAGTAGTCCGCGCTTTCATCAAAAATTTGATCCCTGACATACCGGATCACAAGCTGGAACTGGATCGAGCGCACAGAGCTCTCCAACCACCCCCGCCAAGATGGCCTACCCAGAGACATTGTTGTGAAACCTCACTTCTATAGAGTTAAAGAGGAAGTCATGCATAAAGCCAGGGAAACTGACAACCTTTCCATTCAAGGGCACTCCATTCAAATTTTCGCTGATCTCTCGCCCTTCACCATACAACGACAAAGATCATTAAAACCCCTCCTACTTATCCTGTCCCAAAAATCGATCACTTATCGGTGGTCATTTCCTTTTCGCCTAAATTTTGCCTACTTGAACAAATCGTACAGCTTTACGAACTTTGGAGATGGGGAACGTCTGATGCTACAACTAGGAATTATATCCCATTCCCCAACTTCTGCATCTGCTCTGGACCCCAAGACCCCAAACTCTGCGAAAAGACCTCCTCCAATGAGCCCCATCCAACCCCTATGGCACAAGCAACAGGCCAAGAGACCGAAAGATGGCCGCCCACCTTAAGGAACAGTCTGCAATCAACTGTATTCTTCCCTTACTATGTCACGCCCACCTGGCATTGGGACACTGATTTTTGTATGTCCCCCTCTCCCTTCTAGCAGGGCTTGGGCCTTAACTAACACTGGATGAGGTGATTGTCAATTTGCCTCATATCCTCATTTTTTTTTTTTTTTTTTTTTCTCTGTTTTTTCCCTCCCTGCTTTTTTCATAGATTGGTCTTGTTTTTTCATCCTCCCTCCTCGAAAAACTTTAGTAGTCGATCTTCTTTTTGGCGGCATGGCTGGAGCGGCTGCACTTCGCCTCCATTTGTCTCGGAGTGGTATTTTTTTCCCCCACTCGGAGACCTTTCCACAACCCCCCTGTTAGGGGTTTTGGTTTTTGGGAAAAAAAAAACCCGTGTAGGAGGCATGAAGGCCTCCCCTCCTACAGGGAAACTTAGGTTACTAATAAGCTGTATGATGAACACCTATACTGTCTTCCTTTATATTGTTTTTGATATGTCCTGTTTTTACTTCTCAGATTCGACCGTCCCTCCTCCTTTTCTTCCCTTCTCCCACCTATTCCTAGAGTCACTCAGAAGCCCAGCCGAGGGTCTACAGGCTAGGTTCTAAAATTGTCCGGCTTCGGGGGTTTGGACACTTACCCAAATCTTGCTAGCTCAGGTAAGCTCACTTTATATGATGCGTTTATCCCTCCCTATGATCCATGCACACTGACACACTTATTCCCCCTCCGCCCATTTGTATAGCTTCACATAATGTTCAAGGGATGAACTCCCCGGTTAAGAGACGTAAATTATTTAATCACTACAAATCACAAAAAATAGCAGTCCTATTACTACAAGAAACACACTTCCCATCCTCCTATAGTCCCTCCTTCATACATGAAAACTATCCTCAGTTCTTTCTCTCCAAAGCTGACAACAAAACTAAGGGGGTTGCAATCTGCTTTGCAAAACACCTTAAGTTCTCCCCGACTGACGTCATTAAAGACCAAGCAGGCAGGTTTATCTTAGTAAAAGGCTCTCTAGAGGGCGACCAATACTCCTTCATTTCTTATTACGCTCCAAACAAAGGTCAGGCCTCCTTTTTCTCCGCTATGATGTCCACGCTAGGCCCACAACTAGAAGGGAAAATAATCATGGGTGGAGACACAAATCTCCCCTTTGACCTCTCACTTGACAAATCGGTGCCAGGCGCCTCTAGATCTAGGAAACCTCCAAAACAAAGTACTAAAATAGCCGCTACACTTTGTTCCCGTGGCCTCGTGGACATCTGGAGAGAAATGAATCCCAGATCCAAAGATTATACACACTATTCGGCACCACATTGTCTCTACACTAGAATAGATCATATTTTTATTCAAGCTCACAACATCCCGTCGGCTAATAAAGCGGTCATTAGGGACTCCTCCCTCTCAGATCACTCCATAGTTCTATTATTCTTACAGCATTCTCATGGTAATAGTAAACAATTCACATGGCGCCTTAACGAAGGACTTTTAAGCGATCAAATCAATTGCAACATCCTAGCACAGGAAATACAAGAATACTTTCGACAAAACAACACCGGGGAGGTTTCCCCAGAAACTGTGTGGGCAGCTCATAAAGCAGTACTTAGAGGAAAAATCATCCAAATCACCTCCCGCCTTAAAAAAGAACGTACAGCAGACATTAACAACCTCCAATTAAAATTCCAGTCCCTGAGCAGGCGGACAAAATAGGGACTAAATTAGCAGCCAAACTGTCTCCAAGACCTCGCTCCTTCTCCTTTCCCAAAATCCGCACTCTAACAGGGACACTATCTCAAAATCCGAACCGCATCATGGATGTATTCCATGACTTCTATACTTCCCTATATAAGAAAGAACTGTCAGCAACCCCGCCCCCCATATCAGACTTCCTAAACAATCTCCCTCTTCCAAAATTATCCCTTGAACATTCGGAGCTCCTAGATGAACCAATTACGGAATCGGAAGTTCTTGGGGTAATCAAACAGCTCAAACAAAACTCAGCCCCGGGACCAGACGGTTTTTCAGTTGGGTACTATAAGAAATTCGGACCATTACTAGCTCCGTATTTGGTCAAGTTCTTCAATTCTCTCCGGTCTGGTTCTCCCTTGGATAAAGCCCTTAACCTTGCATTCATATTAGTCATACCGAAACCTGGTAAAGATGACTCTTTGGTCTCCAATTACCGCCCCATCTCTTTAATCAATAATGATCTAAAAATTCTTACAAAAGTCTTATCCAACAGACTAGCGTCTTGCATAGCTCTCTACATCCATAGAGACCAGGTGGGCTTTATCCCGGGGAGACAAGGACCGGATCAGATCAGAAGGGCAGTTGACATCATCTCCCTCCTCAACTCCCAATGGGATGGAGGATCCCAACAAAAAGGATACTTGTTATCAATTGACCTACAGAAAGCTTTTGATACTGTTACCTGGCCATACCTATTCAGTGTCCTGGAGCGATGGGGATTTGGTCCAATTTTTTGGGCACCTTACGAGCCTTATATTCGGGACCTAGTGCACAGGTCAGAATGCAGGGCTACTACTCCAAACCTCTGTCTATAGAGAAGGGTACCAGGCAGGGCTGCCCCTTGTCCCCCCTCCTTTTCGCCATAGCGATGGAGTCTCTGGCTATTGCTATTAGAAATCATCCGGATATTAAGGGGGTAGTCTGTGGTAAACAAGAGCACAAATGCGCTCTTTTTGCTGACGACTTGCTGCTTTTTGTCACTTCCCCTCTGATATCGACGCCTAATATTCTCTCTCTCCTCGACAAATTTGGTGAAATTTCAGGCCTTCGAGTTAATGTCGCTAAATCACTAGCCTTAAATATAACGGTCCCCCCCGACATTCTAAGTAGTTTACAAAACCATTTCCCGTTTTCCTGGAAATCGTCATCTCTTCCGTACCTAGGGGTTAACCTCTCCACTAGTATAGCTTCCCTCTACTCATCGAATTACCAGGCCATCTTCCGTAAATTGACCTCTGACCTATCTACTTGGAATAAACACAACCTTTCATGGCTAGGCCGTATTTATGCGGTCAAAATGACCCTCCTACCCCGCATACTGTACCTATTTAGGTCCTTACCCATCTCTATCCAAAAGTCTCAAATACAGACTCTTCAATCCAAAATTACACAATTCATTTGGGGATCTAAGGGTAGTCGTTGCTCGAACAGCATTCTATTCAGGCTTAAGTCACATGGGGGATTAGCCGTACCCAACATATGGTGGTACTACCAGGCCCCTCAGCTAGCCCAGATCTCCATAGTGTACTCAAAAGGCCCCAAACCAGACTGGGTATCAATGGAACGCCAAGCTATTCCTCTACATACTATTGACTATCTGATCTGGTCCCCTGCTAAGTGGAGACCGCCCATTTTAGCCCCCACACTTTCCCACTCACTAGCTTTGTGCGACCGATTACATAAAAATCCCTCCCTGATCTCTGACCTTAAGCCCCTGACGCATTTATTTCATAACCCTGATTTCCCGCCGGGAATGAACATCCTAGCTTTCAGTTGGTGGTTAAATAAAGGCTTACTCAGAATAGGCAACTACTTCACATCTACAGGTCCTTTATCCCTTGCCTTCTGCACTAGTAAACTTGAGATGCCCACCGCGGAACATTTTCGGTTCCTGCAAATACAACATTTCCTTAAATCCATCTGGCTAAATAAACCAGACCCTCCTAAGATCACTAGTTATGAATCATGGTGTGCAGGTGCCACGGATCAGAGAGGGGGGATATCCATCATTTATGCCGCTCTAGCCTCGGTGACATCCAAACCTCCTTATGCCATCGCCTGGGAAAAGGACCTTGATATTTCCTGGGAAAAGGATAACTGGTTTTCCTGCTTTCAACGCTCCTTCAAAGGCATTTTAAATATTTCCTTGATTGAAACCAGCCTTAAGATACTAACCCGGTGGTACAGGGTCCCCTCTCTCCTTGCGAAGATATATCCGGATGCCTCCCCGCTGTGTTTCCGAAGATGTAACCATATAGGTACAATGTACTATATATGGTGGACTTGCCCAAGAATCAGGAGTTTGTGGAACAAAGTCTTTTCAGTGATTCGAAAAGTAACAACCCTCCCGATTCCTCAATCTCCTGAGATTGCTCTGTTGAATCAGAAGGTAGATAAGGTGGATAAATATACCCAAAAACTGATCTTTTTTATTTTACTTGGCACTAAAATTACAATAGCAGCCTGCTGGAAAAAGCATAGGGTCCCTTTTACTGCGGTAAAGCATAAAATTTCCTGGATTATGTCCCAGGAGAAGATAGTCAGTATAATACAAGACAAAGCACGGTTCTTCGAACTTACCTGGGAACCCTGGGCCAAGTTCTGTAATATCCCCTTATATCCTGGCGTTAGTTATCCTGACCTACCTGCGCTCTGAGTGACTCTGGGGGTACGTTCTCTCCCAGACTTTCCTGCTTTTCCCCTCTCTCTTCCTGCCTCTTTCTGTCCCCTTACTTTCCTTTCGTCTTTATTTTTAAACCAAACCGGACATGTTACATAAATAAGTGATTATCCGGAGACGGTATAAGTAATGCATTGTAGAGGCGGGGGAGTTACCGCTATGCTAGTTGAGCTCTTCGGAGACAAGGTATTCTGATCCTCTTAGACCTCCCTCCATACAGTCCCACCCTCACCTGTGTTTGAATGGTCACTTGACCATATATAGTTTTAGTTCTAAGTTTACAAGCTACCAACTTAGGTTTGCGTTATAGGATACACCCTGTTGGGGTGATTTACCTGAGACCCGGGGTCCAGGGGAAGGGGGCGGCTCCATACCCACAGCATGATCCCTTTTCGGGGTGGTTGTGGACGCCTCTCCTAATCCTGGCTCCCCTTCAAGCCCCAGGGCTGGTGGTCTATCTTTTCTCTAATACACCACACTGTTTCAATATTTTGTTAGTTCGGCCTTATTAGGTTGATTGAATTCGTAGGCTTATTACTCCAACTCCATCATCGTAGTGGGACCTGACGTCTCTGGTGTTTTCTTCGCTTTTCTTTTTTTTTAGACATGGATAATTGTATCACACCATATGCTATCTGATGTATTGTTTGAGGTGAATTAGCGTTTGTAAAGACTCTTATTAGTATGTCATGCACCTGTTGTTCCCTTTTACCTATAGTACTGATACGCTTGTTATTCTTGTACTGACCAAATTTGTATCATCATTGATAATTCTAATAAAAATTATTGAAAGGAAAATTTAAAGGAATATTTCACTTTTATTGTTTCACTTTAAGCATTATTAAAATCACTGCTCCCAAAAAAAACTGAAATTTTTAAAACTTTTTTTTGCATTGATACATGTCCCCTGGGGCAGGACCCAGGTCCCTAAACACTTTTTATGACAATAACTTGCATATTAACCTTTAAAATTAACACTTTTGATTTTTCATGTTCATGTTCCATAGACTTTAATGGTGTTTGCGTATTCGAACAAATTTTTTGCCTGTTCGCATGTTCTGGGGGGTGTTCGGCCCATCCCTACCTGTCAGCAGATGCAGTGTGTCACTTGCCACATCACTTGTCAACAGATGCGGTGTGTCACTTGCCACGTCACTTGTCAGCAGATGCGGTGTGTCACTTGTCACGTCACTTGTCAGCAGATGCAGCTTGTCACTTGCAGCGTCGACTGCCACCGGGTCGAAGGGGGCCCCATCAGGTAGGCTGTACGGGGCCCCATGATTTCTAAAAGCGGCCCTGATGCCCATTGCAGTGTCTGTTTTGTTCGGAGCAAGAAGGGACTGAATTAGGAGCCGCCACGGGGAACAAATCGGGCCAGTACATGCATTGCACCGGATTGTACTTCTACTTCCTGGTGGCAGTGGAATGCACGATAGGGTGGATGTGATGTCATCATCCGGAAATGATGCAAGACGTGGGAGGTGCCCAAACGTGCATTCCACCATCACCAGGAAATAGAAGTGCACACCAGTGCTCTGCATCTACTGGCCCGATCGGTCCCCGTGAAATAAGCAGCGGAGCGAGTGGAACGGGTTGGCTGGTGGGCGGAAGTTTGCTGCCCCCCTGAAAGTGCCACCCGGGTCCCATGGTCCCACCGGGACATCCATTGTCCTACTGACCCCCTCCACTGCTCTACTGATATTCCATGTTTTAATACATTTTAAAATGTTTGTTTACATTTAGGAGTGTGTGGAGTGTGTGTGTCCCTGATTTCGAGGGACTGTCCCTGATTTGGGGCTATGTCCCTCATTCCCCCTCATTTGTCCCTCATTTTGGTCAGATCTATAGAATTGAATATAAAATGCACTTTTTAATCGATCAAAAAGTGTTTTCCAGCCTTAAATCTTTCATCCGATTTCTAAATTGCTGCATTTGTAGAAGCCAATATAAAGGAATAGTAGTGGTAAAAAAATGCACTTGTGGGTGTGTGTCCTATGCCTGCATAATTTTGCTGATAGGTGTCCCTCATTCCCATCGCAAAAAGTTGGGAAGTATGTGTGTGTATATTATACTATATAATATATATATATATATATATATATATATATATATATATATATATATATATATATATATATATATATATATATCAGTATCATACAAAAGTGAGTACACCCCTCACATTTTTGTAGATATTTTATTATATCTTTTCATGTAACAACACTGAAGAAATGATACTTTGCTACAATGTAAAGTAGTGAGTGTACAGCTTGTATAACAGTGAGTGTAAGTTTGCTGTCCCCTCAAAATAACTCAACACCTAGCCATTAATGTCTAAACCACTGGCAATAAAAAGTGAGCACACCCCTAAGTAAAAATGTCCAAACTGGGGCCAATTAGCCAATTTCCCTACCGGGGGCATGTGACTCGTGAGTATTAAAAGGTCTCAGGTGTGAATGGGGACCAGGTGTGTTAAACTTGGTGTTATCATCTCTCATACTGGTCATTGGAAGTTCAACATGGCACCTCATGGCAAAGAACTCTGAGGAGCTAAAAAAAAAGAATTGTTGCTCTTCATAAAGATGGCCTAGGCTATAAGAAGATTGCCAAGACCCTGAAACTGAGCTGCAGCACAGTGGCCAAGACCATACAGTGGTTTAACAGGACAGGTTCCATTCAGAACAGGCCTCGCCATAGTTGACCAAAGAAGTTGAATGCACATGTTCAGCATCATAACCAGAGGTTGCCTTTGGGAAATAGACGTATGAGTGCTGCAAGCATTGCTGCAGAGGTTGAAGGCCCTGGGGGTCAACCTTTCAGTGTTCAGACCATACACCGCACACTGCATCAAATTGGTCTGCATGGCTGTATTCCCAGAAGGAAGCCTCTTTTAAAGATGATGCACAAGAAATCCCGCAAACAGTTTGCTGAAGACAAGCAGACTAAGGACATGGATTACTGGAACCTCCTGTGGTCTGATGAGACCAAGATAAACATATTTGTTCAGATGGTGTCAAGCGTGTGTGGCAGCAACCAGGTGAGAAGTACAAAGACACATGTGTCTTGCCTACAGTCAAGCATGGTGGTGGGAGTGTCATGGTCTGAGGCTGCATGAGTGCTGCTAGCACTGGGGAGCTACAGTTCATTGAGGGAACCATGAATGCCAACATGTACTGTGACATACTGAAGCAGAGCATGATCCCCTCCCTTCAGAGACTGGGCCACAGGACAGTATTCCAACATGATAATGACCCCAAACACACCTCCAAGATGACCACTGCCTTGCTTAAAAAGCTGAGGGTAAAGGTGATGGACTGGCCAAGCATGTCTCCAGACGTATACCCTATTAAGCATCTGTGGGGCATCTTCAAACGGAAGGTGGAGGAGCGCAAGGTCTCTAACATCCTCCAGCTCTGTGATGTCGTCATGGAGGAGTGGAAGGGGACTCCAGTGGCAACCTGTGAAGCACTGGTGAACTCCATGCCCCAGAGGGTTAAGGCAGTGCTGGAATATAATGGTGGCCACACAAAATATTGACACTTTGGGCCCCATTTGGACATTTTCACTTAGGGGTGTACTCACTTTTGTTGCCAGCGGTTTAGACATTAATGGCTGTGTGTTAAGTTATTTTGAGGGGACAGCAAATTTACACTGTTATACAAGCTGTACACTCACTACTTTACTTTGTAGCAAAGTGTAATTTCTTCAGTGTTGTTACATGAAAAGATATAATAAAACATTTACAAAAATGCGAGGGGTGCACTCACTTTTGTGAGATACTGTATATACAGTGGGGACGGAAAGTATTCAGATCCCCTTAAATTTTTCACTCTTTGTTATATTGCAGCCATTTGCTAAAATCATTTAGGTTCATTTTTTCCTCATTAACGTACACACAGCACCTTATATTGACAGAAAAACACATAACTGTTGACATTTTTGCAGATTTATTAAAAAAGAAAAACTGAAATATTACATGGTCCTAAGTATTCAGACCCATTGCTGTGACACTCATATATTTAACTCAGGTGCTGTCCATTTCTTCTGATCATCCTTGAGATGGTTCTACACCTTCATTTGAGTCCAGCTGTGTTTGATTATACTGATTGAACTTGATTAGGATAGCCACACACCTGTCTATAAAAAGACCTTACAGCTCACAGTGCATGTCAGAGCAAATGAGAATCATGAGGTCAAAGGAACTGCCTGAAGAGCTCAGAGACAGAATTATAGCAAGGCACAGATCTGGCCAAGGTTACAAAAAAATTTCTGCTGTACTTAAGGTTCCTAAGAGCACAGTGGCCTCCATAATCCATAAATGGAAGATGTTTGGGATGACCAGAATGCTTCCTAGAGCTGGCGTCCGAGCTATCGGGGGAGAAGAGCCTTGGCGAGAGAGATAAAGAAGAACCCAAAGATCACTATCTCTGAGCTCCAGAGATGCAGTTGGGAGATGGGAGAAAGTTGTAGAAAGTCAACCATCACTGCAGCCCTCCACCAGTCAGGGCTTTATGGCAGAGTGGCCCAATGGAAGCCTCTCCTCAGTGCAAGACACATGAAAGTCCGCATAGTGTTTGCCAAAAAAACACCTGAAGGACTCCAAGATGGTGAGAAATAAGATTCTCTGGTCTGATGAGACCAAGATAGAACTTTTTGGCCACAATTCTAAGCGGTATGTGTGGAGAAAACCAGGCACTGCTCATCACCTGTCCAATACAGTCCCAACAGTGAAGCATGGTGGTGGCAGCATCATGCTGTGGGGGTGTTTTTCAGCTGCAGGGACAGGACAACTGGTTGCAATCAAGGAAAAGATGAATGTGGCCAACTACAGGGATATCCTGGACGAAAACCTTCTCCAGAGTGCTCAGGACCTCAGACTGGGCTGAAGGTTTACCTTCCAACAAGACAATGACCCTAAGCACACAGCTAAAATAACGAAGGAGTGGCTTCACAACAACTCTGTGACTGTTCTTGAATGGCCCAGCCAGAGCCCTGACTTAAACCCAATTGAGCATCTCTGGAGAGACCTAAAAATGGCTGTCCACCAATGTTTACCATCCAACCTGACAGAACTGGAGAGGATCTGCAATAATGAATGGCAGAAGATCCCCAAATCCAGGTGTGAAAAACTTGTTGAATCTTTCCCAAAAAGACTCATGGCTGTATTAGATCAAAAGGGTGCTTCTACTAAATACTGAGCAAAGGGTCTGAATACTTAGGACCATGTGATATTTCAGTTTTTCTTTTTTAATAAATCTGCAAAAATGTCAACAATTCTGTGTTTTTCTGTCAATATGGGGTGCTGTGTGTGCATTAATGAGGAAAAAAATGAACCTAAATGATTATAGCAAATGGCTACAATATAACAAAGAGTGAAAAATTTAAAGGAGTCTGAATACTTTCCATCCCCACTGTATATATATATATATATATATATATATATATATATATATATAGATATATATATATATATATATATATATCTATATATATATATATATACATACATACACACGCATGTGTGTGAGCTTTTGGGTGAAGACCCTAATGCCGTAGATTGCACACAAGTATGGCAGAGCTATATGTTTGACTCAGCTTGGAGTGTGTCAGACCTCTGCAGAGAGATTTCTGTTTCCCCACAGAGAACAAGGGTTGACCTTTGCAGGACAAAATTAAACTATAACTAAAGTCAAAACATTGTTTTAGCTTTGGAAAGAGTAGAGAGATACCTGTCAGTTTTTTATTACTGTCTGTTTCCCCATTTAGGAAATTAAACCCTCTCTATTTTTCATTTTTAAAATTATCATCAATAATGAAAGTAAAAGAAAATCCCAAATTCTGGGTTATCCTCACAACAGTTAGATGGGAAATCTTCCAATGGGGAAAACCAGAAATTCCCTCATGGCTGTGACAAGCTCTGCCTTGGCTCCTCCCTCAGGATCAATGAATATTATAAAAGAAAAGGATTAGTGCACTCACAGCATTCTCTGTAATATAGCATACTGAGGGTGGGATTGTATGCTGCCATAAGTAGGCATCAAGAAAAGAAAATTAGGGTAAGTATGAAACAATTTTCTGTTTTCCTGGTGCCTCCATGGCAGCATACCTTTGCCAAATAACTAGCTGAAATAGGTGGGATGATGTATAGTAGAAGATTTATTTGAAAAAGAATTTAAAATAGGCAAATGCTGGCCTGATAGCCTGTTTGCCAGTTTCTACAGATGAGAAGGCTGCCGGGTCTACTCTGTAACGTCTCTAAAACGCATGTTGGGATGACCATGATGCTACCCTTTAGATCGTTTTGATGGATAAGTCTGCTCTGGCCATCCAAGAAGCAGAAAACAACCGGGTGGCATACAGCCCAACTGAAGAGGGGATTCCAGTCCCCTACCCCTGTACACCTTCTTAAGCAACTTGATTATCCATAAAACTATTGTACTAGAGCAGGGATCTGCAAACTATGGCTCCCCAGCTGCCGCGGAACCACATGTCCAATGAGGTATTGTAAAGCTCTGATATTCACAGACATGACTAGTAGGGATGAGCCGAACACCCCCCGGTTCGGTTCGCACCAGAACCTGCGAACGGACCGAAAGTTTGCACGAACGTTAGAACCCCATTGATGTCTATGGGACTCGAACGTTCAAAATCAAAAGTGCTCATTTTAAAGGCCAATTTGCATGGTATTGTAATAAAAAGGGTTTGGGGACCCGGGTCCTACCCCAGGGGACATGTATCAATGCAAAAATAAAACTTTTAAAAACGGCCGTTTTTTCGGGAGCAGTGATTTTAATGATGCTTAAAGTAAAAAAAAAAAAAGTGAAATATTCCTTTAAATATCATACCTGGGGGGTGTCTATAGTATGCCTGTAAAGTGGCGCGTGTTTCCCGTGTTTAGAACAGTCCCTGCACCAAATGTCATTTTTAAAGAAAAAAATCTAATTTAAAACTGCTTGTAATGTAATGTCCGGTCCTATCAATATGGATGAAAATCAGTGAGACAAACACCATGGGTACCCCCCAGTCCGTTACCAGGCCCTTTGGGTCTTGTATGGATATTAAGGGGAACCCTGCACCCAAATTAAAATAAGGAAAGGTGTGGGGCCACCAGGCCCTATATACTCTGAACAGCAGTATACAGGCGGTGCAAACAAGACAGGGACTGTAGGTTTGTTGTTAAGTAGAATCTGTTTGTCATTTTGAACGGGTACATTTTTAACGTGTTTAGCTCCAGCCAAAAAATCTTTTTTAAGCTTTTTGGAAAACATAGGGAAGGGTTATCACCCCGGTGACATTTGTTTTGCTGTCTTTCCTCCTCTTTAGAAGATTTCACCTCACTTTTTGTCCCAATGACAATTGCTTTTTGAGAATTTGGGTTTTTTTGTGGAACAAGGATTGGAAAGCATCAGTGGAAAGGAGAAATATTTTCCCCATATTAACTCTTACAGGAGGGAATTTCCCTTCCTAGGGGTAGATTTCATCTCACTTCCTGTTGTCTCCTTCCGTTTGCAAGTAGGAGTCGTTTGTAAGTTAGATGTTTGAAAGTAAGGGCCTGCCCTATATACTCAGCAGAAATTTGGGCCTTAGGTGTTGTTGTGGCCACAACACTGTAAGCCTTCACAGGGCCCTGCTTTGAAATATTAGATCAAGAATTGTAATTACATGCCCCTGTTGAACAGGGGCAGAAAAACTGGGCCTTTGGTGGTGGTGGTGCTGGTGCCACAACACTGTAAGTCCTCACTCGCTCTTGGTGGGTGCAAAAATGGGCCCTGCTGTGAAATATTAGATCAAGAGTTGTAATTACATGCCCCTGTTGAACAGGGGCAGAAAAATTGGGCCTTTGGTGGTGGTGGTGGTGGTGCTGGTGCCACAACACTGCAACCCCTCACAGACACTCTAGTTGGAACGCAGGAATGAGCCCTGCTGCAAAGTATTGCATCAAAAATGGTAATTACACGCCCCTGTTAAACAGGGGCAGAAAAATTGGGCCTTAGGCACTGGTGCTGGTGCCACAACACTGCAACCCCTCACAGACACTCTAGTTGGAACGCAGGAATGAGCCCTGCTGCAAAGTATTGCATCAAAAATGGTAATTACACGCCCCTGTTAAACAGGGGCAGAAAAATTGGGCCTTAGGCACTGGTGCTGGTGCCACAACACTGCAACCCCTCACAGACACTCTAGTTGGAATGCAGGAACAAGCCCTGCTGCAAAGTATTGCATCAAAAATTGTAATTGCACGCCCCTGTTAAACAGGGGCAGAAAAATTGGGCCTTAGGCACTGGTGCTGGTGCCACAACACTGCAACCCCTCACAGACACTCTAGTTGGAATGCAGGAATGAGCCCTGCTGCAAAGTATTGCATCAAAAATTGTAATTACACGCCCCTGTTAAACAGGGGCAGAAAAATTGGGCCTTAGGCACTGGTGCTGGTGCCACAACACTGCAACCCTTCACAGACACTCTAGTTGAAATGCAGGAACGAGCCCTGCTGCAAAATATTGCATCAAAAATTGTAATTACACGCCCCTGTTAAACAGGGGCAGAAAAATTGTGCCTTTGGTGGTGGTGCTGGTGCCACAACACTGCAACCCCTCACAGACACTCTAGTTGGAACGCAGGAATGAGCCCTGCTGCAAAGTATTGCATCAAAAATGGTAATTACACGCCCCTGTTAAACAGGGGCAGAAAAATTGGGCCTTAGGCACTGGTGCTGGTGCCACACCTCTGCAACCCCTCACAGACACTCTAGTTGGAATGCAGGAACGAGCCCTGCTGCAAAGTATTGCATCAAAAATTGTAATTACACGCCCCTGTTAAACAGGGGCAAAAAAATTGGGCCTTAGGCACTGGTGCTGGTGCCACAACACTGCAACCCCTCACAGACACTCTAGTTGGAATGCAGGAACAAGCCCTGCTGCAAAGTATTGCATCAAAAATTGTAATTGCACGCCCCTGTTAAACAGGGGCAGAAAAATTGGGCCTTAGGCACTGGTGCTGGTGCCACAACACTGCAACCCCTCACAGACACTCTAGTTGGAATGCAGGAATGAGCCCTGCTGCAAAGTATTGCATCAAAAATTGTAATTACACGCCCCTGTTAAACAGGGGAAGAAAAATTGGGCCTTAGGCACTGGTGCTGGTGCCACAACACTGCAACCCTTCACAGACACTCTAGTTGAAATGCAGGAACGAGCCCTGCTGCAAAGTATTGCATCAAAAATTGTAATTACACGCCCCTGTTAAACAGGGGCTGAAAAATTGTGCCTTAGGCACTGGTGGTGGCGCCCAGAACCAAAAATGTTCTTGCAAGCTATCAGCGTGATGATTGAGGAGGAAGAGGATAATTACTCAGGGATAGTCACTCAGCATCAGCATAGGCAGTCTTTGAAGGGATCTGAGATTTTAAAAAAAATTATTCGGTTACATCAGCATCAGGAAGCTGGTGGTGATCCAAGACTGATTCATTTTTATGAAGGTCAGTCGATCGACCGAGTCGGTGGACAGACGCACCCTGTGATCGGTTACCACGCCTCCAGCAGCACTGAATGTGCTGGATACAGGACAGGCCAGTAGCTCAATTGCATACTGTGCAAGCTCTGGCCAGTGATCCATCCTCAAGACCCAGTAACCCAGAGGATTTTCGGTGGGAAAGGTGTCCAAGTCTGATCTTGCCCCTAGGTATTCCTGCACCATGTAAAACAGACGCTGGCGATGGTTGCTGGAACCGATCATACCTTGGGGCTGCGGACCAAAAAATTGTCTGAACGCATCGGTCAGACGGCCACCTTCTCCACCGCTCCTTCTTTGACTGACCGAAGCCTCAGCAACACGTTGTCCAGAAACAGGAGTTTGTAACCTCCCAGTCTCTGGGAACGCGTTGCACAGGTCTTTCTGCAAGGCCTCCCGAAGATGTTTCATCCTTTGCTCCCTCTGCAATGGCAAGATAAGGTCCGCAACCTTACCCTTGTAACGTGGATCAAGGAGGGTTGCCAGCCAGTATTGGTCCTTCTCCTTGATACCACGAATACGAGGATCCTTACGCAGGCTTTGCAGGATCAGGGAGGCCATGCAGCATAGGTTTGCTGAGGCATACGGTCCGGAGTCCTCTGGGTCACTAAGGATGACATGGTCCGCAGCCACCTCCTCCCAGCCACGTACAAGTCCATGTGTTTCTTGGGACTGATCCCTTAAAGACTGCTGCTGATGCTGAGTGCCAGGCTCCACCTCCATACTGACACAATCTTCCTCCTCCTCCTCCTCCTCCTCTTCCTGTGTGATCGGCGGGCACACAGGAACACTGTCTGGATAAAGGGGGCCTTGAGAGCTAAGGAAGTCCTCCTCTTCCTGCCTCTGTTCTGCCTCAAGTGCCCTGTCCATTATTCCACGCAGCGTGTGCTCCAACAGGTGGACAAGGGGGACAGTGTCACTGATGCATGCACTGTCACTGCTCACTATCCTCGTGGCCTCCTCAAATGGTGACATTACAGTGCATGCATCCCTGATCATGGCCCACTGGCGTGGGGAAAAAAAAACAAGCTCCCCTGACCCTGTCCTGGTGCCATAGTTGCACAGGTACTCATTGATGGCCCTCTGCTGCGTGTGCAGCCGCTGCAGCATGGCCATTGTTGAGTTCCACCTGGTGGGCATGTCACAGAGTAGGCAGTTCTTGGGCAGGTTAAACTCCTTTTGGAGGTCCGTCAGCCGAGTACTGGCATTATATGACCGGCGGAAATGCACACAGACTTTCCTGGCCTGCCTTAGGACATCCTGTAAGCCTGGGTACCTGCCCAAGAACCACTGCACCAGTTAAGGACGTGAGCCAAACAGGGCACATGGGTCATTTGTCCCTGTCGGAGGGCAGAGAGGAGGTTGGTGCCATTGTCGCAAACCACCATTCCTGCCTTAAGTTGGAGTGGCGTCAACCACCTCTGAACCTGCCCCTGCAGAGCTGACAGAACCTTTGCCCCAGTGTGGCTCCTGTCCCCCAAGCACACCAGCTCAAGCACCACATGGCATATTTTGGCCTGCGTACTTGCGTAGCCCCTTGAATGGCTACGGAGCACCGCTGGTTCCGAGGACAAAGCACAGGAAGAGGCCATGGAGGAAGAAGAAGAGGAGGGGGAGGAGGAGAGAGGTGTGTCACAATCATTAGCATTTTGGAGGCGTGGTGGCGGAACAACCTCCATCACTACTGCACCTTGTCCTGCATCCTTCCCAGCTGCCAGCAGAGTCACCCAATGCGCCGTGAAACTTAGGTAACGTCCCTGTCCATGCCTGCTGGACCATGAGTCAGCGGTAATATGCACCTTACCGATGACCGCCCTGTCCAGCGAGGCATGGACATTGCCTTCCACATGCCAGTAGAGAGCTGGAATCGCCTTCCTTGAGAAAAAGTGGCGTTTGGGTACCTGCCATTGAGGAACCACACATTCCACAAACTCACGGAAGGGGGCAGAGTCTACCAACTGAAAAGGCAGCAGTTGAAGTGCTAGAAATTTTGCCAAGCTAGCATTCAACCGCTGGGCATGTGGATGGCTGGGAGAAAACTTCTTTTGGCGGTGCAGCAGCTGGGGCAGGGAAATTTGCCTGGTACAATCTGACGTCGGTGTACCAAAAGCAGATTGCCCACAAGTACTTGGCTGTGACACACCTAATTCTACACCTTCATTCCTCTCAGTGCAGGTCTCAGAGAGGACTGAAGGTCTAGTGGGGTTGGAAATCTCAGCTGATGAGGAGCAAGGAGAGGTCCTCTTTGTTCTTTGGTGTGGGTCTTTTAGATACGCTTGCCAACGAAGTGCATGGCAGGTCAACATATGTCTGGTCAAGCATGTGGTACCCAAGCGGGAGATGTTTTGGCCACGTGAGATACGCTTGAGACATATGTTGCAAATAGCAGCGGTGCGATCTGATGCACTTGTCTCAAAAAAGGCCCACACCAAAGAACTTTTTGAATAACGCGCAGAGACTGCAGCGCCCTGCACATGTGGAGCTTTGGGGTGTGATGCAGTCAATGTGCTGCCCTTAGGCTGGCCCCTGGAGGGCATCCTGCCTCGTTGGTGATGTGCCACCTCCTCCTCCTCCTCTCTCCTATCAGGCACCCACGTTGAGTCAGTGACCTCATCATCCCCTCCCTCCTCATCACAGGAGCAAACCTGGCAGTATGCTGCAGCAGGGGGAGCATGACTGCCAGATTGTTGTCCTTCTTGGGCACCCCCTCTGTCTGTGCTCATGTTACTGCCTTCATCGAGCTCAGTATCATCATCAGAGCCTTCCAAACGCTGGGCATCCTCCTGGAGCATGTACCCAACACTGTGGTCAAACAGTTCGAGGGACTCCTCAGAAGGACATGGTGGGGCTAGGGAAGGAGTCACTGATGACATTGAGCCGAGGGAAGAGGCCGCTGCTTTGCCAGACAAAGTACCCTGGGCATGGGTGAGAGAGGATGAGGAGGATGAGGACGGCTTGGTCATCCACTCGACCAAGTCTTCCGCATGTTGCGGCTCAACACGGCCAGCTGCCGAAAAAAAGGCCAAACGTGTCCCACTGTCTCCATGACCAGCACTAGACACAGAGCCTGCTTGCCCTCTCTTATTGGCTTGTGACTGTCTGCCTCTCCTTCTTGGCCTTCCAGACATACTAATGGCCTGTAGCTGCACTAACCTGGGATATATATATGTACTGATACCGCAGCTAGCAAAATCAACTGCCTGCCTGTAGTATGAGAACATCACCAACCTTCTACAGGTAGCTTTAGCTGAACACTGTGCAGAGCTTGCAAAAAACTAACTTGTAGCTTTTTTAGCTGCCTGCGGTAATGATAGGATCAGGAAAACACCACCAACCTTCTACAGGTAGCTTTAGGTGAACACTGTGCAGAGCTCGCAAAAAAATAACTTGTAGGTTTAGCTGAACACTGTGAGGTGGACGCACCACACTAACTTGTAGTTTTAGCTGAACACTGTGAGCAGGACGCACGGCACTAACTTATAGTTTTAGCTAAACACTGTGAGCAGGACGCACTGCACTAACTTGTAGTTTTAGCTGAACACTGTGAGCAGGACGCACAGCACTAACTTGTATTTTTAGCTGAACACTGTGAGCAGGACGCACTGCACTAACTTGTAGCTTTAGATGAACACTGTGCAGAGGTCTCACTACACCGACTTGTAGGTTTAGCTGAACACTGTGAGCAGGACGCACAGCACTAACTTGTAGTTTTAGCTGAACACTGTGAGCAGGACGCACAGCACTAACTTATAGTTTTAGCTAAACACTGTGAGCAGGACGCACTGCACTAACTTGTAGCTTGAGATGAACACTGTGCAGAGGTCTCACTACACCAACTTGTAGTTTTAGCTGAACACTGTGAGCAGGACGCACTGCTCTAACTGTAAATAGTCTAGCTGCCTGACTGTGGTACTAATAGGATCAAAAGAACACCAGCAATTTTCTTCAGGTAGCTGTAAATACTGTAACAAGACAAGCCTGCCTGTCAGTAGTAAGATAACAGGAACGGATCTAGCTAAACTGAATACAGTGTATATATATATATGCAACACCTGGGATGCATATATATACACAATACACTGTAATCTCTAATCTATCTAACTCAAATCAAATGTCACTGTCTGTCTCTCTCTCTCTCTCAATGAACGCCGGAACACACACTACACAGGGCCGCCGTGCAGATGGCCTTATATAGTGTGGGGCGTGTACTAAATCCCCTGAGCCATAATTGGCCAAAGCCTCCTTGGTTTTGGCCAATTACGGCTCTCTGTTCAGACGGCGCTTTGATTGGCCAAGCATGCGGGTCATAGTGCATGCTTGGCCAATCATCAGCCAGCAATGCACTGCGATGCTGCAGTGAATTATGGGCCGTGACGCGCCACACGAATTTGGCACGACCGGCCCATATCGTTCGCAATTCGGCAAACGGGGGAACAGACGATGTTCGAGTCGAACATGGGTTCGACTCGAACACGAAGCTCATCCCTAACGACTAGACATGATGGATATTGCAGTCCCGGAATGGCCGGAGGGCTTTTTTGTTTTTTTTGGAGTATTACAAATAGGTTAGATGAAAGTCTAAAGGGAGTTGTGGCTTGAAGATAGTGTCTTCGTACCGAAGTAATATTGTCTTCGTGAACAAGGTCAAAACTGGATCTGAAAAGATTGGCAGGGCCCAAGGCTCGGAGATTGTTGAGGAAGAGGAGAACTTAGGGATGAATCAATGTACCATTCTAAGTTCCACTCTATCCGCGTACAAAAAATAATATTTTTGTCTTCTGATCCCAGAGCCTGAAGTTCTGATACTCCCCAGCCCGATGCCATTGCCACAAAGAAAAATTGTTTCCATGTGAGATTCCACAAGCATGCTGAATCAGATGGGGCAAAAGGCTGTTTGGATAAGGGCTCCAGAGTGATAGAGAGATCCCAAGTGGGAAAGATTTGTTTTAATAGGTGGGCTTATCTTCTTGACTGTCTTGATTATTAAAGGTTGTTCGGCCCATCTCTTGTTGTCACAGAGATTGCCACCAGCTGTACCTTTAAATTGCTTAATCCTAATCTTAAATCAGGGTCTGCTTTCAGGAAGTCAAGGAGTTGGGAGGAAGAAGGTACATCAGGATTGAAGTTTTGCTGTTAGCGAAAGATCTAAACTTATTCCAAACCTTGTCTCACAAATTGTTCATTGAAGGTTCCTGTGCTTTAAGCAGAGTTAAAACAACTCTGGAGGAACATCCTAATGAATAAAGCCTCTGTTTTAACATTCTAATGTGAAGGTATAATCTGTGAGGATTCTGATGGGTGTGATGCCTCGAGCCAGAAGAAAGGGTATCAGAGGCTGGACACTAAGAAATATTGCCCTAGGTAATCATGGATCTCCCTGCAAATATGGCAGGACTGTTATCACAGTTTATTGTAGATATTGCAAGTCTTGAGAGAATTTTCAAGGTAGGAGGCCAGGGGAGGCCTAAATTAGATTGCATGCCCAAGGAATTGACAGGGCATCTATTGCTTCTGCCTAAGAGTGAGGTAGATGTGAAACAAACCTCCGCAGCTTGGTATTGCTTGCTGTAGCAAAAGGATGCAGTTCAGGAAAGGTCCATTGGTCCACAACCCAACTAAATAACTTCAGTTGTAGGGACCATTTGTTGGGACCACGGAATCCTTGGGATAGGTGATCGGTGTCTGTGTTGGGCTGAAAGATAGACTACTCTTAGGTCCTTCAGATTCCCCTCTGCCCAAATGAAGATGGGTTCCACTTCCCTTTGTAAGGAACTGTTGCTGGTTCCGCCTTGGTCATGTATATATGATATTGCAGCTCTATTGTCTACCTGAATCAGAACTGATGTGTCCTTGATCTGAGAGAGCAAATACTGTCGATACGAGATAAGCCGCCTGAATTTCCAGAATATTTGCGATGATGTCTGCTGCATTGAACGCCCATTTCTCTTGAACCAACATCTGGTTGCAATGTGCCTCCTAGCCTATTGCATTGGCGCCTGTGGTAACTGTGGTCTAGAACAGTGTTTCTCAACTCCAGTCCTCAAGGCGCACCAACAGGTCATGTTTTCAGGATTTCCACTATTTTGCACAGGTGATTTGATCAGTTTCACTGCCTTAGTAATTACCACAGCCGGTTCATCTGAGGGAAATCCTGAAAACATGACCTGTTGGTGCGCCTTGAGGACTGGAGTTGAGAAACACTGGTCTAGAAGACATGCCTTAATGGACATTGCTTTACAGGCATCTCCCTCTTTCTCCACTAGTGCAGACCCCTGTGCATCAAACTTGATTGATAGATGGACTGGGATAGATGGTTTGCTCCATTGCTTCAGGAATTCTAGCTAAAAGGTGCCTGAGGTATCCATGTATCCATGGGACCATCTGGATACAAAAAGACAAAAATCCCTATTAAGCTGAGTTAGCTCAAGGCTGTTATGTAGGACAATGTCCTCACGCTCCTTACTTTCTGAATGCTTGCCCACACTTTCTAAGATGGCAGGGACACTGCCCCATTTGCGGTGTTGAATAAGGCACTTAAACTGGAGAAAAAATGACTCATTTGATGATTTACCATACAACCGTATCTTGATAGTGTAGGCCACAGCATCCACCTGTGTTCCACTAGCTGGGCTGGATCTTTTGATTAAAGGAGGATATCGTCTGATTAGTGATAAGAACTGAGACCCAGTTCTCATAAAGAAGCTTAGATAGTGATCCGAGCGCTGTGAGGGAAGTGCAGGGTCCGAAGGGGAGACTCTGGAATTGTAGATGGGCCTGGTCAACCAAAAATCTCAGATACTTCTAACAGTTGTAATATGGGTGGGTGCAAGTAAGCTTCCCTGAATCCCCGGGTACATCTAATTCTGCAGTTCTGGGGAATCAAGTCTGACTTTCCTCCTCTGATGCGGGAAATGGCTTTCTGTTACCTTTCTGCAAAGAGTGATTTACCATCAAAAGAAGAGTATTTATACTAATTTTGTTTTGACGCAGTGTTAGCTGCCTGTAGTTCTGACCACAAAACCCACATGGCTATCACAAGTAGTGACAATGATCTTGCGGTAACTAATTGTATCCATCGCTGTTTCACCGGTGAAGTCTGCTGAGAGCCATAATTTATCCAAAGCCTTGACTATATTTTCCCTAGGAACATTTTGATGAATCACAATGTTTTTGGTCCATGCCCGCAGGGCTTTGGATACAGATAAGGCAATTGCTGACTTGCAGGTGTTTACCTGCCATTTGGTAAGCTCCTTTAAGTTGGGGTCTATTCATCTGTCTAAAGCAGTGGTCATCAACCCTGTCTTCGGGACCCACTAACAGGCCAGATTTTATGTATTACCTTGGGGAGATGCAGACTAGAATACTGCAATCACTGAGCAGTAGGGATGAGCCGAACACCCCCCGGTTCGGTTCGCACCAGAACCCGCGAACGGACCGCAAGTTCGCACGAACGTTAGAACCCCATTGACGTCTATGGGACTCGAACGTTCGAAATCAAAAGTGCTCATTTTAAAGGCTAATTTGCATGGTATTGTCCTAAAAAGGGTTTGGGGACCCGGGTCCTACCCCAGGGGACATGTATCAATGCAAAAAAAACTTTTAAAAACGGCCGTTTTTTCGGGAGCAGTGATTTTAATGATGCTTAAAGTAAAAAAAAAAAAGTGAAATATTCCTTTAAATATCGTACCTGGGGGGTGTCTATAGTATGCCTGTAAAGTGACGCGTGTTTCCCATGTTTAGAACAGTCCCTGCACCAAATGTCATTTTTAAAGGAAAAAATCTCATTTAAAACTGCTTGCGGGTTTAATGTCATGTCGGGTCATGGCAATATGGATGAAAATCAGTGAGACAAACGGCATGGGTACCCCCCAGTCCATTACCAGGCCCTTTGGGTCTTGTATGGATATTAAGGGGAACCCCGCACCCAAATTAAAATAAGGAAAGGTCCCTATATACTCTGAACAGCAGTATTCAGGCGGTGAAAACAAGACAGGGACTGTAGGTTTGTTGTTAAGTAGAATCTGTTTGTAATTTTGAACATTTTTAATGTGTTTAGCTCCAGCCAAAAAATCTTTTCTAAGCTTTTTGGAAAACATAGGGAAGGGTTATCACCCCTGTGACATTTGTTTTGCGTCTTTCCTCCTCTTCAGAAGATTTCACCTCACTTTTTTGTCCCAATGAAAAATGTTTTTGGAAAATTTGGGTTTTTTTGTGGAACAAGGATTGGAAAGCATCAGGGGAAAGGAGAAATTGTTTTCCCATATTAACTCTTACAGGAGAGAATTTCCCTTCCTTAGGGGTAGATTTCATCTCACTTCCTGTTGTCTCCTTCCGTTTGCAAGTAGGAGTCGTTTGTAAGTTAGATGTTTGAAAGTAGGGTCCTGCCCTATATACTCAGCAGAAATTTGGGCCTTAGGTGTTGCTGTGGCCAAAACACTGTAAGCCCTCACAGGGCCCTGCTGTGAAATATTAGATCAAGAATTGTAATTACATGCCCCTGTTGAACAGGAGCTGAAAAATTAGGCCTTAGGCACTGGTGCTGGTGCCACAACACTGCAACCCCTCACAGACACTCTAGTTGGAACGCAGGAACGAGCCCTGCTGCAAAGTATTGCATCAAAAATTGTAATTACACGCCCCTGTTAGACAGGGGCAGAAAAATTGGGTCTTAGGCACTGGTGCTGGTGCCACAACACTGCAACCCCTCACAGACACTCTAGTTGAAACGCAGGAACAAGCCCTGCTGCAAAGTATTGCATCAAAAATTGTAATTACACGCCCCTGTTAGACAGGGGCTGAAAAATTGGGTCTTAGGCACTGGTGCTGGTGCCACAACACTGCAACCCCTCACAGACACTCTAGTTGGAATGCAGGAACGAGCCCTGCTGCAAAGTATTACATCAAAAATTGTAATTACACGCCCCTGTTAAACAGGGGCTGAAAAATTGTGCCTTAGGCACTGGTGGTGGCGCCCAGAACCAAAAATGTTCTTACAAGCTATCAGCGTGATGATTGAGGAGGAAGAGGATAATTACTCAGGGATAGTCACTCAGCATCAGCATAGGCAGTCTTTGAAGGGATCTGAGATTTCAAAAAAAATTATTCGGTTACATCTGCATCAGGTGCTTGGTAGCTGGTGGTGATCCAAGACTGATTCATTTTTATGAAGGTCAGCCGATCGACCGAGTCGGTGGACAGACGCACCCTGTGATCGGTTACCACGCCTCCAGCAGCACTGAATGTGCGTTCCGAAAGAACGCTGGATGCAGGACAGGCCAGTAGCTCAATTGCATACTGTGCAAGCTCTGGCCAGTGATCCATCCTCAAGACCCAGTAACCCAGAGGATTTTCGGTGGGAAAGGTGTCCAAGTCTGATCTTGCCCCTAGGTATTCCTGCACCATGTAAAACAGACGCTGGCGATGGTTGCTGGAACCGATCATACCTTGGGGCTGCGGACCAAAAAATTGTCTGAACGCATCGGTCAGACGGCCACCTTCTCCACCGCTCCTTCTTTGACTGACCGAAGCCTCAGCAACACGTTGTCCAGAAACAGGAGTTTGTAACCTCCCAGTCTCTGGGAACGCGTTGCACAGACCTTTCTGCAAGGCCTCCCGAAGATGTTTCATCCTCTGCTCCCTCTGCGATGGCAAGATAAGGTCCGCAACCTTACCCTTGTAACGTGGATCAAGGAGGGTTGCCAGCCAGTATTGGTCCTTCTCCTTGATACCACGAATACGAGGATCCTTACGCAGGCTTTGCAGGATCAGGGAGGCCATGCAGCGTAGGTTTGCTGAGGCATTCGGTCCGGAGTCCTCTGGGTCACTAAGGACAACAACGTCCGCAGCCACCTCCTCCCAGCCACGTACAAGTCCATGTGTTCCTTGGGACTGATCCCTTAAAGACTGCTGATGCTGAGTGCCAGGCTCCACCTCCATACTGACACAATCTTCCTCCTCCTCCTCCTCCTCCTCCTCGTCCTCTTCCTGTGTGATCGGCGGGCACGCAGGAACACTGTCTGGATAAAGGGGGCCTTGAGAGCTAAGGAAGTCCTCCTCTTCCTGCCTCTGTTCTGCCTCAAGTGCCCTGTCCATTATTCCACGCAGCGTGTGCTCCAACAGGTGGACAAGGGGGACAGTGTCACTGATGCATGCACTGTCAGTGCTCACCATCCTCGTGGCCTCCTCGAATGGTGACAGGACAGTGCATGCATCCCTGATCATGGCCCACTGGCGTGGGGAAAAAAAACCAAGGTCCCCTGACCCTGTCCTGGTGCCATAGTCGCACAGGTACTCATTGATGGCCCTCTGCTGCGTGTGCAGCCGCTGCAGCATGGCCAACGTCGAGTTCCACCTGGTGGGCATGTCACAGATTAGGCGGTTCTTGGGCAGGTTAAACTCCTTTTGGAGGTCCGTCAGCCGAGCACTGGCATTATATGACCGGCGGAAATGCACAGAGACTTTCCTGGCCTGCCTCAGGACATCCTGTAAGCCCGGGTACCTGCCCAAGAACCGCTGCACCACCAAGTTAAGGACGTGAGCCAAACAGGGCACATGGGTCAGTTGTCCCTGTCGGAGGGCAGAGAGGAGGTTGGTGCCATTGTCGCAAACCACCATTCCTGCCTTAAGTTGGCGTGGCGTCAACCACCTCTGAACCTGTCCCTGCAGAGCTGACAGAACCTCTGCCCCAGTGTGGCTCCTGTCCCCCAAGCACACCAGCTCAAGCACCGCATGGCATCTTTTGGCCTGCGTACTTGCGTAGCCCCTTGAACGCCTACGGAGCACCGCTGGTTCCGAGGAAGAGGCCATGGAGGAAGAAGAAGAGGAGGGGGTGGAGGAGAGAGGTGTGTCACAATCAGCATTTTGGAGGCGTGGTGGCGGAACAACCTCCAACACTACTGCACCTTGTCCTGCATCCTTCCCAGCTGCCAGCAGAGTCACCCAATGCGCCGTGAAATTTAAGTAACGTCCCTGTCCATGCCTGCTGGACCATGAGTCAGCGGTAATATGCACCTTACCGCTGACCGCCCTGTCCAGCGAGGCATGGACATTGCCTTCCACATGCCGGTAGAGAGCCGGAATCGCCTTCCGTGAGAAAAAGTGGCGTTTGGGTACCTGCCACTGAGGAACCGCACATTCCACAAACTCACGGAAGGGGGCAGAGTCTACCAACTGAAAAGGCAGCAGTTGAAGTGCTAGCAATTTTGCCAAGCTAGCATTCAACCGCTGGGCATGTGGATGGCTGGGAGCAAACTTCTTTCGGCGGTGCAGCAGCTGGGGCAGGGAAATTTGCCTGGTACAATCTGACGTCGGTGTACCAAAAGCAGATTGCCCACAAGTACTTGGCTGTGACACACCTAATTCTACACCTTCATTCCTCTCACTGCAGGTCGCAGAGAGGACTGAAGGTCTAGTGGGGTTGGAAATCTCAGCTGATGAGGAGCAAGGAGAGATCGTCTTTGTTCTTTGGTGTGGGTCTTTTAGATACGCTTGCCAACGAACTGCATGGCAGGTCAACATATGTCTGGTCAAGCATGTGGTACCCAAGCGGGAGATGTTTTGGCCACGCGAGATACGCTTGAGACATATGTTGCAAATAGCAGCGGTGCGATCTGATGCACTCGTCTCAAAAAAGGCCCACACCAAAGAACTTTTTGAATAACGCGCAGAGACTGCAGCGCCCTGCACATGTGGAGCTTTGGGGTGTGATGCAGTCAATGTGCTGCCCTTAGGTTGGCCCCTGGAGGGCATCCTGCCTAGTTGGTGATGTGCCACCTCCTCCTCCTCCTCCTCCTCCTCCTCCTCTCTCCTATCAGGCACCCACGTTGAGTCAGTGACCTCATCATCCCCTCCCTCCTCATCACTGGAGCAAACCTGGCAGTATGCTGCAGCAGGGGGAGCATGACTGCCAGATTGCTGTCCTTCTTGGGCACCCCCTCTGTCCGTGCTCATGTTACTGCCTTCATTGAGCTCAGTATCATCATCAGAGCCTTCCAAACGCTGGGCATCCTCCTGGAGCATGTACCCAACACTGTGGTCAAACAGTTCGAGGGAATCCTCATGAGGACATGGTGGAGCTAGGGAAGGAGTCACTGATGACATTGAGCTGAGGGAAGAGGCCGCTGCTTTGCCAGACAAAGCACCCTGGGCATGGGTGAGAGAGGATGAGGAGGATGAGGACGGCTTGGTCATCCACTCGACCAAGTCTTCCGCATGTTGCGGCTCAACACGGCCAGCTGCCGAAAAAAAGGCCAAGCGTGTCCCATGGCCACGTGCTGATGAGGATGCACCGTCTCCACGACCAGCACTAGACACAGAGCCTGCTTGCCCTCTCTTATTGGCTTGTGACTGTCTGCCTCTCCTTCTTGGCCTTCCAGACATACTAATGGCCTGTAGCTGCACTAAGCTGGGATAGAACACCTGTAATTTTCTTCAGGTAGCTTTATATACTGTAACCAGACAAGCCTGCCTGTCAGTAGGAAGATAACAGGAACGGATCTAGCTGAACACTGTGAGCAGGACGTACTGCACTAAATGTATATAGCAGGAACGGATCTAGCTGAACACTGTGAGCAGGACGCACTGCACTGAATGTAAATACCAGGAACGGATCTAGCTGAACACTGTGAGCAGGACGCACTGCACTGAATGTAAATAGCAAGAACGGATCTAGCTGAACACTGTGAGCAGGACGCACTGCACTGAATGTAAATAGTCTAGCTGCCTGACCGTGGTACTAATAGGATCAAAAAGAACACCTGTAATTTTCTTAAGGTAGCTTTATATACTGTAACCAGACAAGCCTGCCTGTCAGTAGGAAGATAACAGGAACGGATCTAGCTGAACACTGTGAGCAGGACACACTGTACTAAATGTAAATAGTCTAGCTGCCTGACCGTGGTACTAATAGGATCAAAAAGAACACCTGTAATTTTCTTCAGGTAGCTTTATATACTGTAACCAGACAAGCCTGCCTGTCAGTAGGAAGATAACAGGAACGGATCTAGCTGAACACTGTGAGCAGGACGTACTGCACTAAATGTATATAGCAGGAACGGATCTAGCTGAACACTGTGAGCAGGACGCACTGCACTGAATGTAAATAGCAGGAACGGATCTAGCTGAACACTGTGAGCAGGACGCACTGCACTAAATGTAAATAGCAGGAACGGATCTAGCTGAACAC
Organism: Lithobates clamitans; assembly: GCA_037952925.1. NCBI lineage: Eukaryota > Metazoa > Chordata > Amphibia > Anura > Ranidae > Lithobates > Lithobates clamitans. The sequence goes on along the minus strand of JBBGZY010000356.1, from coordinate 3,106,195 downwards.
TGTGAGCAGGACGCACTGCACTGAATGTAAATAGCAGGAACGGATCTAGCTGAACACTGTGAGCAGGACGCACTGCACTGAATGTAAATAGCAGGAACGGATCTAGCTGAACACTGTGAGCAGGACGCACTGCACTGAATGTAAACAGCAGGAACGGATGTAGCTGAACACTGTGAGCAGGACGCACTGCACTGAATGTAAATAGCAGGAACGGATCTAGCTGAACACTGTGAGCAGGACGCACTGCACTGAATGTAAATAGCAGGAACGGATGTAGCTGAACACTGTGAGCAGGACGCACTGCACTAAATGTAAATAGCAGGAACGGATCTAGCTGAACACTGTGAGCAGGACGCACTGCACTGAATGTAAATAGCAGGAACGGATCTAGCTGAACACTGTGAGCAGGACGCACTGCACTAAATGTAAATACCAGGAACGGATCTAGCTGAACACTGTGAGCAGGACGCACTGCACTGAATGTAAATAGCAGGAACGGATCTAGCTGAACACTGTGAGCAGGACGCACTGCACTAAATGTAAATACCAGGAACGGATCTAGCTGAACACTGTGAGCAGGACGCACTGCACTGAATGTAAATACCAGGAACGGATCTAGCTGAACACTGTGAGCAGGACGCACTGCACTGAATGTAAATAGTCTAGCTGCCTGACCGTGGTACTAATAGGATCAAAAAGAACACCTGTAATTTTCTTAAGGTAGCTTTATATACTGTAACCAGACAAGCCTGCCTGTCAGTAGGAAGATAACAGGAACGGATCTAGCTGAACACTGTGAGCAGGACACACTGTACTAAATGTAAATAGTCTAGCTGCCTGACCGTGGTACTAATAGGATCAAAAAGAACACCTGTAATTTTCTTAAGGTAGCTTTATATACTGTAACCAGACAAGCCTGCCTGTCAGTAGGAAGATAACAGGAACGGATCTAGCTGAACACTGTGAGCAGGACACACTGTACTAAATGTAAATAGTCTAGCTGCCTGACCGTGGTACTAATAGGATCAAAAAGAACACCTGTAATTTTCTTAAGGTAGCTTTATATACTGTAACCAGACAAGCCTGCCTGTCAGTAGGAAGATAACAGGAACGGATCTAGCTGAACACTGTGAGCAGGACACACTGTAATAAATGTAAATAGTCTAGCTGCCTGACCGTGGTACTAATAGGATCAAAAAGAACACCTGTAATTTTCTTAAGGTAGCTTTATATACTGTAACCAGACAAGCCTGCCTGTCAGTAGGAAGATAACAGGAACGGATCTAGCTGAACACTGTGAGCAGGACACACTGTACTAAATGTAAATAGTCTAGCTGCCTGACCGTGGTACTAATAGGATCAAAAAGAACACCTGTAATTTTCTTCAGGTAGCTTTATATACTGTAACCAGACAAGCCTGCCTGTCAGTAGGAAGATAACAGGAACGGATCTAGCTGAACACTGTGAGCAGGACACACTGTACTAAATGTAAATAGTCTAGCTGCCTGACCGTGGTACTAATAGGATCAAAAAGAACACCTGTAATTTTCTTCAGGTAGCTTTATATACTGTAACCAGACAAGCCTGCCTGTCAGTAGGAAGATAACAGGAACGGATCTAGCTGAACACTGTGAGCAGGACGTACTGCACTAAATGTATATAGCAGGAACGGATCTAGCTGAACACTGTGAGCAGGACGCACTGCACTGAATGTAAATAGCAGGAACGGATCTAGCTGAACACTGTGAGCAGGACGCACTGCACTAAATGTAAATACCAGGAACGGATCTAGCTGAACACTGTGAGCAGGACGCACTGCACTGAATGTAAATAGCAGGAACGGATCTAGCTGAACACTGTGAGCAGGACGCACTGCATTGAATGTAAATAGCAGGAACGGATCTAGCTGAACACTGTGAGCAGGACGCACTGCACTGAATGTAAACAGCAGGAACGGATGTAGCTGAACACTGTGAGCAGGACGCACTGCACTGAATGTAAATAGCAGGAACGGATCTAGCTGAACACTGTGAGCAGGACGCACTGCACTGAATGTAAATAGCAGGAACGGATGTAGCTGAACACTGTGAGCAGGACGCACTGCACTAAATGTAAATACCAGGAACGGATCTAGCTGAACACTGTGAGCAGGACGCACTGCACTGAATGTAAATAGCAGGAACGGATCTAGCTGAACACTGTGAGCAGGACGCACTGCACTAAATGTAAATACCAGGAACGGATCTAGCTGAACACTGTGAGCAGGACGCACTGCACTGAATGTAAATAGCAGGAACGGATCTAGCTGAACACTGTGAGCAGGACGCACTGCACTGAATGTAAATAGCAGGAACGGATCTAGCTGAACACTGTGAGCAGGACGCACTGCACTGAATGTAAATAGCAGGAACGGATCTAGCTGAACACTGTGAGCAGGACGCACTGCACTGAATGTAAATAGCAGGAACGGATCTAGCTGAACACTGTGAGCAGGACGCACTGCACTGAATGTAAATAGCAGGAACGGATCTAGCTGAACACTGTGAGCAGGACACACTGCACTAAATGTAAATAGTCTAGATAGAAGATAACAGGAACGGATCTAGCTAAACTGAATACAGTGTATATATATATATGCAACACCTGGGATGCATATATATACACAATACACTGTAAGTGCAGCTAACTGACTGACTGTTCTGCCTAATCTATCTAACTCAAATCAAATGACACTGTCTCTCTCTCTCTCTATCTCTCAGCACACCGGAACACACACTACACAGGGCCGCCGTGCAGGCGGCCTTATATAGTGTGGGGTGTGTACTAAATCCCCTGAGCCATAATTGGCCAAAGCCACCCTGGCTTTGGCCAATTACAGCTCTCTCTACTGACGGCGCTGTGATTGGCCAAGCATGCGGGTCATAGTGCATGCTTGGCCAATCATCAGCCAGCAATGCACTGCGATGCCGCAATGAATTATGGGCCGTGACGCGCCACACGAATTTGGCGCGAACGGCCCATATCGTTCGCAATTCGGCGAACGACCGAACAGCCGATGTTCGAGTCGAACATGGGTTCGACTCGAACACGAAGCTCATCCCTACTGAGCAGCAAATGATATCACCTGTGATGTATTTCAGTTATCTTGCAAACCTGGCCTGTTAGTGGGCCCTGAGGACAGGGTTGATGACCACTGGTCTAAAGGATCCTCAATTGAGGCTGAATTATTGATTGGTGAGATGAAACTCTTTGTTATACGAACCATTGCCGCGGCTACCTCTGGCGGACCGTCCGGCATTGCTGAATCTTGTTTCAACCGTGGATAAAGTTTTCCTAGGCAATTGAGAAGAAAAAACATTATTTACGTTTTTAATTTACTTTTCAACAATGTCTCTGATATCATCCATCAGAGTAATGGCCTGTACACACAATCCGAAAATCGGATGAAAAATACTGCTTTCTACGCGATCGCGCGATAATCGGATTGTTAGTACAGAGCTTTTGAGAGCCAATCACGACAATTCATCCGATACTATTTGATCGGACAAGCACGAAAATTTTCCTTGTACGATACCAGATTGTACGGTTTTCGTTTAGTCAGTACAATACAAATACATTGCAACACATGACATTGCTTCCTATTTTCTTTTTTGTCATACGAGAATTTTTGTGACTTTAGTAACCTATTCAATTTCTACTTGCGACTTTTAGGAGAAAAAAGTCGTAGGATCTGTCGTACGATATTCGGATCGTGTGTACAGGCAATAAGCCTATGTTTTCACTATTGCGACCTGAAAGTCATGCGATTTTGATGCAACTTGAAACAATGACTGTGTATTCTTGAGGTCTATGGACCTCAAGTCACATCAAAGTGTAACCAAAGTAGTGCAGGGACCACTTTGAAGTCGCTGAAACTTGAAATCGCACAGATATAAACGGTACTCATTGAAAATTATGCGGTACAACTTGTCAAGCAACTCCGCAGTCCCAAGTCACATGACAAGGCGCACTAGTGAAAACCGAGCCGAAAGAAGGAAACCTGCTTCTTTAGAAAAGTCCATCTTTTGACTACTCAGATGTAGTGTCGGCTTTCTCCCAGCCAATAGCTGGCTTTACAGCCCGGACATAGGCCTGAACTAGGAAAAAGTTGGTCCGAGGAGGGCCGAGCTCTTCTGAGGTATCCTCAGATGGCCCACCATCATCCAGATGTCTAGGAGGGATACTTGCTGCATGGTGAGAGGATTCTCTCAAGGATGTGCCGGGAACAGTTAACTTCTCTGGAGGAGATTGAGCTAATTGCTGCAATGGAACTGCTGTTGCTCTTTCTGCTATGTATCCCCTGCCCATCTTTTGAGTAGGACAGTTTACCTGTTAACCCTCTGGCTCTCTGTCTACTGCATAGACTCTAAAACAGCTTTTGCAGACCAATTGGCTGGTAATAGGATGACCCAGCATGCTCAGCATTTAGGGATTTGAGAGTTGGAGATTGTGAAGAACAATGTCTTTTCACAGATGAACCCTCACAGCTTGCATGGTATCCTGATCTAGTTGGGGCCTTCATAGGTTTGTTTATGTCACCTTGATGTCTGCTTGGACTTCTTTTGGGGTACAAGGCTGAAATACATAAACGTACGAGCATAAGTGCTCTCTTTTTTTTTTTTACTCACCTGGATGACGGTCCCTACCTTAAATGTTGGAAAGGGTCTTGTTTGGGTGGCGTACTGCTTATTTTAGGCAAGACAGAAAAATCAACTAGAGAAAGATAAAGGAGTTAGTGACTGGTATTTTAGCTGGAGCGGAAATGGTATTCCTGAGTAAAGAAAAAGAAAAAAATGATATTTACTGTTGGCAAAAAGCAGGGTCCCCTCCAGGAGCTCCCCGCATAGGCAACTTCCTCAGATGACAACAGGCTACCATGCTGAAAGCCCCCAGTAATAAACAATAGAGAGGGGACATCTGTGGAAGAAACAACCCCCTAAAAAGTTATTTTGACAAACAAATGCAAAAAAATGTAAAATTTGCCCCTATTCAAGATGGCCACCACGACCTCAAGCCAGACCACACATGCGCAGCCGGCGGCACTAGGACCTATGTGGCCCGCCCAACTCAGCCTGGCCCACTGAGCCGGCTTCTGATGTCCGCACATGCGCAGAGTGGGCAGGAAGATGCTGAGGGACTCAGAAAAGCCAACGCGAGGTGCGCGCCACCCACTATAGTAACCAGGAATGAAGGTACAATATCACAAGGAGGGAAAGGTGGTGGGTGAGGAAGAAAGTAAAAAAACGGAACATTGTATCAAATACTTACTGTAATTTTCCTTTCCTGATGCCAAACCATGGCAGCATACTAGTGATAGAGCTCCGTCTCTTGACCACTCCCTCAGGACCAGTGAATAGCATAAATGAAGGCATGGTTAGCTGCCACCCCATTCTTTGTAACAAGCCAAATACCGGAACGTACATAGGTGGGCTCATATGCTGCCATGGTTTGGCATGAGGAAAGGAAATTACGGTAAGTATTTGATACAATTTTCTATTTTCCTGACGCCAAGATGGCAGAATACTAGTGATAAATAACTAGCTGATTGGTTTGACAAATAGATCCCACCCTATCTTCTAATTAGGATGAGAAAGAGGACTGAATAGTCCTTCCTACAAAGTCCCCTGATGACAAGGCCCCCGCATCTATTCAGTCAAGTTTGAGTAGGAATGTTGGAGCGACCATGATACCCCTGTACAGATGGGCACCATAGATTCTCTTGAATGTGTTGCCTATGAGGATTTAACCGCTATGGTAGAGTGCTCCTCCGCCACTAATGGCGGCTCGTGACCTATAGTCTTATATACACAACCCAAGCCTGCTAAGATCCAGGCAGTAACCTCTTTCCCTTGATGATTCCCAGCTGGAATGACAAAAGGTTTATTTAGATGACCTGAAAGGGACAATTGTGGAGAGACACTCCTTTAAAGTTCTGAAAATGAACAGTATGTGTGACTTTCCTGTGTGCTGTTCTGGAAAGTTAGGCAATGTCCAGCTTCTCTGATAACCTTCTGCTTAAAGTTCTTGCAATTGATACTGCCTTGTAAATGATGGCCTGAACCGAACACTGCTCTGTTGGAACAAACCGTTAAACTGATATGATATCCAGCAACTGCAATAGATCTTTCTTCCTTGGTGACCGACTCTTCATGGCTGTCCTCAAAAGTTGTGCAAACTTAAGGATTCTTGGCCCATTCAAATGTGTTATTGCCAATATAGCCCACACTCGTGAGCTATGTGAGGATAGGCTAAGGCCTGGAGGAAGTATAGAACAGCTGACACTGGCGGGGCAGTAGGATCAATGTCTTACCCTACCAAGAAAACTTGTTCCAGAATTATACCTAGAGGTTTTAAGTAGAATGTCTTCTCACACACAAAAAAGTAGAGATCACTCTGGAATGAAACTTGAGCAACCGGAGTTGCCCATCCTCCCCCTTTAGTGTCCCTGCTTGCAGCCCCGGTCTGCGTATGTTATAGAGGGGAAATGTCTTCTATATCGTGAAATGAATGGCCAGGGAAAACCGAGGGCCTCCTGGTCAATATGGAGGACTGGCTATGACAACTATGTTCTCCCTTGACAGCCTTAAGGGGAATCTCATTTACGGGAAATGTTGGGGAAAAATATATAGGTTAGATTGTAGTCCCAGGGAGAGACCAGAGCATCTGCCCCTTGCGCCTTGGGATACAGATAAAATCAGACCAAAGTTTGTGCTTACTGTGGGAAACGAGGAGGTCTGTCTGTGGTAGACCCCACATGTGGACCAGCTCAGAGAAGAACTGGGTCGTAGACCCACTCGTTGTGCTCTGGAAAGCTTGTACTTGTTCAAAAGAAACCGCTGGGACATAAACTGCTTCCGAAATTTTGCTGGTGATCTTCTGCCCTTGGCTGGGAATATCCTCCTTGGCTGGGAATCTCTGCTTGCCTTGACTGAAAGTCCTTCGCAGTGCATGTTCCCGGCTGTCTTGCAGACATGATTCATAGCCATTCTCCAGTCTGACGGTCCTAACGGACCAAGATTTCCTTAAGGTCTATCCATCACTGCGGACCTCTACTCATACTGAGTAATACCTATTAACTGTGTTCTATTCCGTTTCCTCCCTTGCACTAAGAATTCTAGTTGAAATTTGTGCAGGTGCCCATGTACCCCAGGAATCAACTATATGCATGATGACGTTGTGCCCAGATGACTGAGGCACTGAAAAACCATCAAACAAGCGGAAGTATTCGCCCTCAGAATTCTGTTCCTGACTGTCACCACTTCCTCTGATGGAAATAAAACAGAGGAAATAGCAGAGCAGCCCCTGGTACACCAACCATTGGGATGGAGAAAGGTTGGCTTTGCTTTCCCTCTAAAGTGTGAGGATAGAATAGGCATCCTGACTATCCAGCAACAGCCTCCATCCATGTGGTTATACTGTTTAATGGACTCCATCTTAAAAATCTCAAAGAGGGCGCAAAAGGGTCTGACCTCTTCCAGTCTGCAACTGGACACTAACTAACATCCCCCGCAAACTCCAAACAGGATTGGGTAGAAAACCTGCAATCCCTCTTGAGTCTGAGGTGTCTGTAAGCATTGTAGCAGCCCACCCGCTGTTGTGGTGGACTTGGCAGCTCCGTGGGAGAGAAATGGTCTGGAGGAGGAGCAGTGAGGAATCTCCCGAAGTGACCATGAGTGTCTGATGCCTTCATCCAAGGCTCTCTACAGCATGCTGTCCAGAAACCCGTAAAGCGTGCCTTCTACGTCTTACCTTAAGAGTCTAGGTATGCACTTGTGTTACTGGCTCACTGATTTTCCCAGAAGTCTGCACTAAAATACAAGTCAGATTTTTTGGCATCCACTGCTACAAAAATATATTTTTTTGCAAGATACTCCCAATAGGAAATCATGTCTAAAGGGTTGCAGACCCTGCCACTGTCCTCAGAGTCCTGCAGGTGCAGCAGCTCTTTGATAATTATTAAATCATTCCCATTAGACTCACCCAGTATATAGGCTGGATATTGCTGGTCTGCCGGCACTTGCAGATGCTACAGTATGTAGGAGCAGGTTGACCATTAGCTTGTTCAGGGTACATAGTTTTGAACCCCTTCCAATCTTCCCCACTTTTGTTTCTAGGAAGCAATACGCAGTCCATGGTCTCAACTATATGGCCTCCCTAGCCACCAAAGTGCTAGGGTGCTCCTCCAGTGGTTATACAAGCAACTAGGGGGGACTTCCTGGTCAGCCTCCCTATTTTTGAGTATCAGACTGCTGCATCTATAATATATGTAGCAAGGACCCAGGACTCCTTCAGTCCAATGATAACCTCCGGAGCCATGAGTTGTCGACCTCCCTCCACATAGAGTGGGTCGTAAGGCATAGTAGGTGCAGTGCAAAGTAGATTCATGGGTGCCAGACACCTAGGATGTACCGCCTGTCCAGGATTCAGCCGGAGAGTTCGGTTTTGAATCATGTGTCAGAGTTTTAGTCCCCCTGAGACCCGGACATATTACCTGGACCAGGCTGTGGTTCCCCAAGTAACCGAGATAGTCATACACAAATCTGTTGCCGTCGTAGGTGGCTGTTTGGCCTCACTGAAGGATGATGATGCCAGCAAGGGCAATTTGGCCACACCCACTAGCGCGCTCTGAGCGCTACATTGCATCTCTCCTTTGGGCACCCAAATATGTCTGTGTAATGCTAACCCCTGTAAACTCCCGGACTTCTACAGGACAGCCACACAGGGAAAAGCATCCAGCAAGATGCCACATCTGCACGGATAAGAGCGATGTCTCCTATGGCAACAGTCTCCAACAGTTTCCTATACAAGTGTAACAGTTGCTTCAGGTAATTAAGGCGAGTTCAAAACAGAATCTTGTGCCACTCGTATCAATAATAAAGACATTTGGCATTACCAGTTAGCTGTATACTCCTCCAGGCAGTGTCCACTCACCAGCCTCCTGGGTATAGATACTGCGCCACGGACCCTGCAGGACTCTTGCTGGGGTGCTGGCTCTGGGGAAGTGTCATGGTTATGCAATAGAGTTTGTTTGTCAGCTTACCTGTCTCCATGTGTTCATCTCCAAAGACCAGCTGTCTCTCACCTGACTGCTTTTATTAACTCTCCTCTAGCATGGCTCCACCCCAGTTCCTATCAGATAACTCTATATTAACCTCTGCACTGCAGGTCAGCCCTGCTGATCAACCTTTGTGTGTTTGGCTTCCTGTTCCTGCCTGCCGTGTTCTCTACGTTCATTTCTGTTACCAACCTTGGCGTGTTCTATACTATTCTTGTCTGCTCGTGACCTGACCTTTGGCGTGTCCCCGACTATCCCTGTTTGCCTGTGATCCTGAACCTTGACGTGTACCCCGTTGTCCTTGTCTGCTTGTGGCCCTGACCTTGGCTTATTCCTTTACTATCCCTATCCTTCTGTTGCCTACTGTGGGTGTGAGCTGGGCGACCCTGGGGGTCGCGACCTAGAGCCAGTTGCAGCCCAGTCCATCCTCACCACTAGAGGCTTTGGTGAACACCTGCTGGCTCTTACACTCTGCGCCCCAGGGAATCCTACGCTCTAACCCCGGTGGGACTCGTGTTGGTGTTTCAGCGGCCCTGCCTTCCTTATACCCGGACTCCCATCTGCAGCAGTCAGCCATAGGGTCCACTGCCTTGCAGGACACTCCTGATTCCAACGGTGTGCATCTGTCACCTAGCCTCAAGGTGACCTGACAGGAAGAGGAGCAGAGATGTCTTCCTTGGAGCTTTTCTACTGAGTGGGAGCGCCATTTTTTTTTTACACTGGGCATGGTCATACTGCTTGCTGAAGTCCCCGGCTGATCTTCCAATGGGACCCTTTGGGCAGGTGGCTGGGCTGAGGTAAACACAGACAAGGAATCTCGTACTACCTTCTTCAGTAATGATGAGACTTGTGCAGTGTCCTGCTCCCTGTCTACTGCAGACTCCTCTAGACAGTCTTTGCACACCAATTTATTGGATAGGGGGCGCGACCTGCTCTTTTGGATCTTTTGACCTGGAGCGATGTCTGGAGCTATGCTCCTTTGGAGAATGCCTGTCCTTTCTTGTTCTTTAACTCCAAGGGCATGAGCGTGCGGAGCTGAAACATATAAAAGCAAACCGCTTTATAGGGTACTCTTTTAAGGACACCTGAAAACTTATCAACTGGTGGTCCCCCTACCTTAAGTATTGAGGATCTTACATAAGTGGTGGCTGACTCATGGTAGTAGGGAATAAGGGACGGCCAGAGGAAAAAGAGAGATAGCTGAAAAGAGAAACAGAAGGATGGAGATTGCCAGTAATCTTCTAACATGAAAGTCTGAAAACTACAACAAAGCAAACAGCTGAAACAAAGGAAATGTACCTTTTTTTTTTTTTTTTTTTTAGTACAGAAAACTTTCCTACCAGCAGATGGGGACACAGAAGGTTGCTGAGACTGGATCCAGGAACAAACTTTACAGTCTGAAGACAGTCAGGAGGCTGTATATTGCCCATCCCACAGCAGTCCACTGACACTCTTATGCCGCGTACACACGGGCGGACCTTGACGGACTAAGTCTGGCGGACTTTTCGACAGACTTTCTAACGGACTTTCGAATGAACGGACTTGCCTACACATGATCAACCAAAGTCCGACGGATTCGTACGTTAAGACTTGCGACCGGACTAAAATAAGGAAGTTCATATCCAATAGCTGCCCTAGTGTTGGTTTTCGTCGGACTAGCACACAGACAAGCGGACTTTTAGACCAGGCTCGAGTCCGTCGGAAAGATTTGAAACATTTTTTATTTCTAGGTCCCTCTGACTTTTTGGAAAAAAAAAGTCCGCTGGAGCCCACACACGGTTGAATTGTCCAACTGACAATTCCGCTCGTGTGTACACAGCATCAGATGATCCTGGGACAGGCAAAACCCACCCCCAGACTCCTCCTGAGCTTCCGTCGGCCAGTGCTCATGTGCGGACCGGGCGCAGCTCTATGACATTTTCGGGAGCGCCCTAGGCCAATAAATACGGCTCTGGGCGGCCGCCCCACACCTATAGGGAGACCCTGACACCTACTGCATGGTGCGGCCCTCTCCTCGCTCACCCAGAACCTACTAAAAGCCAAATAAGAAAGGAGAAGAGCAGGAACTGAATAAAACAGGTAAAGACATAGCCTAACAGACAAGGAAGCCCATAGAAAAGGAAATGACAGGCTGGCCCCCTCAAAGTTCCTGGAACCAAGTCATGCTGCATGGCAGATTTCGTGCCTAAAGAGGAAACACTGCAGGGGCCCATCAAGACCACACAGACAAGGTTCTCTCAGGCTTATTAGCGCAATGTTAGCAGCCCAAGCACTGAGACTATGCACTGGGAGAGGCTTGAACCCAGCCGGTTACTATTCAGCGGCAGGGTGGGGGACATAAAATTCCTTACTTCATCACTTGTGCGTGGAGGTATGAGGAAAAAAAGAATAATGGGGTGGCGGCTAACCATGCCTTCATTTATGCTATTCACTGGTCCTGAGGGAGTGGTCAGGAGGCGGAGCTCTATTAGGAAAGGAAAGTGAGAGAGAATGGATGACAGGAGGGAGAAATGGAAGGCTTAGGCTAAGTGAAAAATAGATAAAGCTGCTTTCTCTGCTGCAGGCTTGAGAAAATGCCAGTATATAAATGCAGATAGGAGCTCTTACTTAAGACAACTGCTGTCCCAAACAAAAGACCCACAGAAGGGTCTCTTATCAGCACATGCTGCTCAAAAATAGGGACTGCACCTGGGAGAGGCTTGAACCCAGCTGGAAGCTGCCGACTGCAGAGGTAAGGGACATTCGACCACCATTCACTGATCATGAGGTATGAGGAAAAAAAAGGCGTGCTGGGAGTCTACTAATCCTTTTCTTTTATAATATTCACTGGTCCTGAGGGAGGAACCAAAGTGGAGCTTGTCACAGGTATGCTGCCATGGAGGCACCTTTAGATGCTGCCTTTAGATATACTTTAACCCTTTTGCTCCCAGGTCCATATATCATATAGACCTGGCGGGGGGGGGGTTACACACACTCTCGGCGTCTGCAGCCACTGGGTGTGTGTGTGTAGATCCGACAATCCAACTGTCGGCTGTCAGATCAATGAATCTGGCTTCCAAACACCCCAGTTAATGGCCATCAATGCTATGTATCACAGGCTCCGTGCACCAACTGGAGCACACAGGACCGGCATGGTGGATGCTGCCGATTAGAGGCGAAGGAGCAGAGCGCATGGTCTCCCTTTCACTTTCCCCAGAGGCTTATGGAATGCAATCTGCTATAAGCTTTACTGGAGGACAGGTGAGACATCTTCTTTTAGACCCCAGTCTTTTAGACCCCAGGTGCCTCATTAAAGAGAACCTGTCACCTGAATATTTTTGTCACCAAACCTTTTGTCCTCATGTGATGGAAAAAAAGTTAAGTAAAAAAAAAAAAAAATTAAAATTGTAAATAATTAAAGTTCCACCCAAGCACCAACCCCCACCCAAAAAAAACCACCTAATTTCTTATGGTACATCCCTCTTAACCGCTTCACGCAAGTACGTCAGAACTTTGACGCTAAATACCAGGGTTTTGGCAGCAGCTAGCTGCCATAACCCCGGTATTTTCGGGAACGCTGTGTATTTCTCTTTAGGATAAAAGTGGTCTCCATGGCAGATTCGCTGCGACATCAGTTTTACTTTTGTCAGTGATGGGAGAGGTGCCCACACCCCTCCCGCTGCTCTCCGGTCGTCTCCGCCGCTTACCAGACCCACCGGTAGCAGCAGAGACGATCGTATCCTCTCCCGTGGATGCCTGGCTGCCGACTGAGGGAAAGATGGCCCCTGCTTGGCTCTACGGCATGGGACAGCGGAAGTGACGTCAAATGTCACTTCTGCCCATAGCTCTTAAAGGAGAATTTCTTTTCTTTTTTTTTTAGTGACTTTTTTTTAATAAAAAAAAAACTAAAAGTAAAATAAATAAGAACATTTTTTTTAAAGCGCCCCGTCCTGACGAGCTCACGCACAGAAGCGAACGCATATGTGAGTAGCGCATATGAAAACAGTGTTCAAACCACACATGTGAGGGTTTTCACCGCAATCATAATAGTGAGACCACTAAGTTAGCCCTAGACCTCCTCTGTAACTCAAAACTGGTAACATGAAGAAATTTTTAAACATCGCCTATGGAGATTTTTGAGGGGAAACATTTGTTGCCATTCCACGAGGGGGCACAATTTTAAAGCGTGACATGTTGGGTATCAATTTACTCGGCATAACATTATCTTTCACAATATAAAAACAAATAAAGTGGGATAACTTTACTGTTGTCTTATTTTTCAATTCAAAAAGTGTATTTTTTCCAAAAAAAGTGCGCGTGTAAGATCGCTGCCACCCAAGGATCCCAGATAGCATCGTGTTTAGAGGAAGTGTCCAGGAGAATACTAACCGTCTTCTCCTGGGACATGATCCATGAAATCTTTCTCTTAACCAAGAGAAAGGAAACAGTTGATCTCTTCCAGGCCCTTGCAATCGTGAGTTTGGTCCCTAGGAAAATGAACATAATAAGTCGTTGAACTACTTTAGGAATTTTAGGACAGGGAAAATTCAGGAGAGCTAGCTGAGGCGACTTTTGGATTGGGAAGCCCGTTATTTTCCTAATGGTATGAAAGATCCTATTCCATAAGCCCCGTATCCTAGGGCAGTCCCACCAGATGTGTAACATGGACCCGATATGCCCACAATTTCGAAAGCATACAGGGAAAGCACTAGGGTAGATTTTAGAGATTTTGAGAGGGACCATATACCACCGCATAAAGACTTTCAGATTGCTTCAACTAATGCTATATTCAAAATGCCCTTGGATGCAGCCATAGAAGCTCTATGCCATTCCTCAATACTCCAGGTGTGATGGAGATCATTCTCCCATTCGCGAATGAAGAGTGATTTAGTCTCAGCCCTAGATAGTGATCGGTAAATCACTGAGATCCCGCCCCTCTGCTCCATAGCTTGACCACACCACCGTTCAAATTCCGTGATCGAGAGTGGAGTATGACTGGGGGACCTAAGAGACTGCAGGAAGTGAAATATCTGTCTGAAACGAAATCTTTCTGTGTTGGGCATGTCGAGTTTGTTGATGCATTGGGTCAAAGTGAGGGGTCCTGTAGGATTAGCAAAGTGTCCTATTCTGTACATCCCCTTATCTAGCCACCATTGGAATGCTTGTATGTCCATACCTGGAGGAAAAAGAGGATTTCGGAAAAAGGAAAAAGATGTGGGACAATGGTTGCCAATTAGAAACTATTCGGGTGTTGTGTTTGAGAGAGTCCCACATTGTCAGGGAGTGGGAAAGTGTAGGGACCGTGATGGCAGGTCTAGATCTTGGATGAGACCAGAGAATGTAATCTAAAGTGAATTGAGGGATCGCCTGTCGTTCCATATGTACCCAATCTGGGTGGGCAATCTTAGAGTATACAGTGGACAGTTGGGAAAGTTGTGCTGCCTGATGATACCAGAGAAGATTAGGTAAACCCACTCCTCCTTGATCCCTGCTCCAGAACAGAGTCTCCTTGGAAATCCTATGTCCCTTCCCGCCCCATGTAAATTTAATAATTTTGGATTGAAACTTCCTGAGGTGATCTTTGGGGATAGGTATAGGTAAGGACCTAAAGAGATAAAGGACACGTGGTAGCAAAGTCAGTTTCACAAAATTAACTCTACCCAACCAAGATAGCCCCATTTTGTCCCATCTTGAGAGGTCCTCTCCTAGTTTACGAAAAAGTGGGGGGAAATTAGCTTTGTAAAGGTCGTCAATAGATGAAGTAACGTTGATACCTAGATAAGGGATCATTTTTTCCCCCCAACTGAAGCGGAAGTCTTTTTTGAGCAAGGTCATCATGGAGGACGGTAGATTAATGTTTAGAGCCATAGATTTAGAGTAGTTAACCCTAAGGCCTGATACTTAAGTCATCGAGCACCTTGTATAAGTTAGGTAAAGAAGTAAGTGGTGAGGTGATGAAAAGTAAAACGTCATCTGCAAAGAGAGCACACTTGTGGGTTTGTGGGCCACAATGCACTAAATGTATGTCCGGATTATCCCAGATGGCGATAGCTAGTGTCTCGATGACCACGGAAAAGATCAATGGGGACAAAGGGCAGCCTTGTCTAGTACCATTTAGAATCGGAAAAGGGTCTGAATAATAACCCTGCATTTTGACTTGTGCAACCAGAGTATCGTATAAAGCTCCTATTATATTCAGAAAGGATGGACCAAAACCCCACTTCTGTAGTATCAGGAACAGGAAAGCCCAGGAGACAGAGGCAAAAGCTTTCATTAGATCTAGAGACAGCACTAATCCCTGTTGAGGGGGTCCTTTGTCCCAGCCAGAGTTTAGTAATGAAACTATGTCTTTCGCTCTCCTGATCTGGTCTGGACCCTGTCTCCCAGGAATGAAGCCCACCTGATCCCTATGAATATACAGGCTTATAAAGGAGGATATTCTATTAGCTAAGATTTTAGTTAAGATTTTAAGATCATTGTTGATCAAGGATATGGGCCTGTAATTAGCTGTGCAGCTAGTGTCCTTACCTGGCTTTGGTATCACTGTGATGAAAGCTGAATTAAGCGTCTTATCTAGTTGCCCCCCTGCTCGTAGCTGATTATAAAAGCGAGCTAGTTATGGAGAAAGCTGCTGGGAGAAGTGTTTGTAATACGGGACTGAAAAGCCATCTGGACCAGGGGCAGAGTCATTTTTAAGGTCATGAATGACCTGAGATACTTCCTCCGCAGAGATAGGATTTTCAAGGCTGTCCTTATAATGCTCTCGGAGCTTAGGGATCATCAAAGAGCCCAGAAAAGAATCAATTGAGGTAGATAATGGTTCAGAACCATGAGAACTGTATAAAGATCGGTAAAAATCATGAAAGGATTCCATGATTTTCAGAGGATTCTGGGACAGAGAACCATTACTTAAACGTATCTTAGGTAAAGTGCGTACCCCCAACCTTGGAGTAAGCCTGCGTGCTAACATGGCACCCAATTTGTCCTTTTGATAATAGAACCTCCCTCCATCCCATCGCAAACTTTTCTCCGCAACAGCCATGAGGGACAAATTAAGAGCCATGTGCGCCGATTCAAGACTAGCTGCCGATGTAGAAGTGGGATTACGTTTATGTTGTTTACTGAAGTGAGAAAATTCACTCTCAAGTCTAGCTATTTCCAGTTTGCGGGCTTTGTTTAGTTTAGCGGACATTTGGCTTAGCTTGCCCCTAACATAGGCTTTGTGAGGTGCCCACAATGTGATGGGAGAGATATTTTCAATATCATTATGTAAAAAATATTCCTGGATATCTTTGCTAAGTTCATTGACATGTGAGGGATTACTAAGTAAGGAGGCATTCAATTTCCAATGGAACCCGTGGCAATGAGTTACAGGTTTGTGTATAACTAAGAGAAGGAAGGAGTGGTCCGACCAGACAGAGTCCTTAATGATTGCCTTACGCACCAGCAGAACATGTTTTTGCATAATGAAGAAATGATCAATTCTGGCAAAAGTATTGTGGGGGTTGGAATAATGCGTGTAATCCCGAGTTCCAGGATTTAGTTCCCTCCAGGCATCCACCAGACCCTGTTGAAAGATCTGTCTGGCTACATTGAGACTCTGTCTGGTGGGGCGCACAACATCTCTTCCCGGGGGTCTAGACTTATCCCTTCCTGCGTCAAATGCTACGTTTGAATCTCTGCCGTATAGGACCATGCCTTCCAGCATTGGAGCTAGGGTGTGAAAGAGGGATTGGAAAAATTTTGATTGTCCTTGGTTAGGTGCATAATAAGAGATTAGGGAGTAAAGCTGGTCATCAATGAGTCCCTTCACCAGAATGAACCTGCCATCAGGGTCCCTAAATTCAGAAGTTGGTGAAAATTGTGTTTTGCGGGAAAAAAAAATTCCCACCCCTTTAGTTTTTTTATCAGAATTGGCAAGAAAGAACATGGGGAATTTGGCATGTATGAAAGATGGAGTGTAAGATCTTCGAAAGTGTGTTTCCTGAAGGAATAGTATGTCTATTTTTTGGTCATGGTAGTATTGAAAGACTTTCCAACGCTTAAGTGGGGAGTTAAGCCCCTGTACGTTGTGCGAAGCAAAACGTAGGGCCTGTGTGGAGGTGGTGTGGTCAACCATGGAGCAGGATAGGCCGAGATGCCAGCAAACCCCAACCACTTACCTTCCAATGGACGGGTGGTATGTGGTCATGTTCAAACCGTAAGATCCCCAGATCACGATCCCGGGTCCTGTGGGCAAGCGACACCGCACACGTCACTGAAAAGAATACAAATTTAGTAAAGGTATTAAAAGAGAGAGAAAGCAGAAGAATAGAAGGAAAAGAGAAGAGGATCCAGGGATTTGTGAAAAATGCTTTCACCATATCCCAAGATATAAATGTGTTGCCTCCAAACTAGTGGAGGGAATCCCAACCCAAAGTAGGTATGAAAGCAATCCGACTCCACGGGAAGGATGAGGCACAAAGATACCGCCCCGTGCACGGCACCCCCAAAAATTATGGCAAAATGTAATTTGTAACATATTAGGACACACTCCCTTTCCCAGTGATAACTGAGAATTAAACCTGTAAAAAGTGGGAACAGAGAGGATCTCAACGTAAAATTGTCCCATATGACAAAAAAAAACAAAAATTATGTAAAAAAGAAAAAAACAATCTTTTTTTAAATAAAAATACCATGTAAAGGGTATAGCCCCAATAACAAAGAAGCAAAAACGATCCACGCCCCTCAAGACCAGACAGGTGCCTTTTCAAAAAAAGAGGGAGATCTGTATGGTGAAGAGGTGAGGTGTGTCTACTTCCCAAAAAGGGAGGGAAAAAAAAAAAAAGTCTGGTGGTTCAGGTAGCAGGGCTGTCCTTGGCTTTCTTGTACTTGGGTTTTTGCCACGTAGATGTCAGCGGACTGGGTGGAGGTGGCCGTTTGGGAAGGAGTGATGGAGAAGACTGCATCAGTGATGTTGGATCAGTGTTCAAGTGTCCCAGTTTTTTCAGCAAAAGTTCTCCCTCCACCAGTGTAGAGAATCTGAAAGGTTTACCGTTAAATTCGAACTTTAGGCTCAGCGGGAAAAGCCACCAGTATTTCACATTTTTCTGTATTAGGACATTTAGAAGTGGTTTAAGTGCTCATCGCGTTGAATAGTATAAGGAGAGATATCAGCGTATACCTAAACTGTGTGACCCATAAGTTGAATTTGGGGCATGGTGCAAGCCCTCCTCATGACCTCCTTCTTAATGTCGTAGTAGTGAGTTTTCACCACAATGTCCCTGGGAAGACCATCCGAACGAGGGGGACCTAGGGCTCTGTGGGCCCTATCGAGCTCCAATCTGTGGGCTCTGATATCAGGTATCAGGTGTTTGATGAGAGAATGTACTGCTTCTGGAATGTCCGTAAAAGTTTCAGGAAGACCCCTTATCCTGAAGTTCAGCCGTCTGGACCTATTTTCAAGGTCATCGATTTTGGCGATTGCTCCCTCCAGCTGATCATTGAGTTCCTGAAAGCGATCCATATTTTGATTTACCCGATCGATCGTGGCATCCATTTTAGTTTCAATATGCTCAATGCGGGATCCCAGGAGGTGAAGGTTTGATTTGATATCAGAGGTGATATCTGAAGTTATTTTGGCAGCAGTTTGTGCAAGTCCTTTATCAAGCATTTCTGCAAATTTGGTAAAGAGCATAGAGATATCAGGGGGGCATGAGGAGAACTGATTCACATCCTGTTGCTGAGAGCCAGGCCTCTGTGAGGATGAGGCAGTGTGTGGTGTGTGCAGCCCATCCAGGGCCTGATCTAGCAGGGACACTGTGGAGGCAGGAGATGTTGGATCTATGATAAGATGGGGCATATGAATCTCTCCACAAACCTCTTCAAGAAGAGCAGTGCGCCATGGAGAGTAATCTGCTGTGCCTGAACATGCAGCATCGCCTGTGTGCCCCTCCGCCGCCATCTTAGGTTTCTGTGCAGTGTGCAGCTGGGCAAGGAAACTGTCCTCTGGGGTCCGTCTGGGTGTATTAAATTGCCCAATCTCGGTCCTGCGGGTTGCCGCCGTGTTCCGCTCCCGATTACAAGTGTGGGGGGAGAGTGCATCCGCTGCGGGGGGTGCCGAGTGCTCGGAGCGGGACGGAGCTCTGTGATCAAGCGTCCATTTCAAAGAGCACCTCTTTTTTTTTTTTAATAAAAGAGTTGTCAAACTGTGAGTTTTCATTCCTATAGGGGGAGCCACTATCTGAGGATTCCTTGTTAAAGATGGCTTCCAGATTCCGATAAGCCCCATGCCTGCAGAGCCCCACAACCACAGCCCAGGGTTGCCCAGGGTTGCCAGGAAGAGCCCATTGCCCCCAATGTACCCATGTTGTGGCCTGGTATGGTTCAGGAGGGGGGCACTCGCTCACCCCCCCTTTCCTGACCTGCCAGGCTGCATGCTCGGATAAGGGTCTGATATGGATTTTGGGGTCCCCACACCATTTTTTTAAAACTTTTGGCATAGGGTTCCCCTTAATATCCATACCAGACCCAAAGGACCTGGTATGGATTGGGACCCCCATACTGTTTTTTCTTTTTTAAACATTTTTATATTGCTGGAAATCGTATTGTATTTAAGGCAAATTTAAAGTTTATTTTCTTTAGAAATGTCAGTTTTGCTGCAGCAGGTTCTATATAAGGTACAGATGTGCCACTTTACAGGCAGACTAAGGGGACTCCCAGGCACTATATTTAAAGGAATTTTATATTTTTATTGTTTTACTTTAAGCATCATTAAAATCACTGCTCCTTTAAAAACAATATTTAACAGATTGTGTTTTGCATTGATAGCATCAAAAATGAAAAAAAATAGTAAAAAAAATGAACAAAAATGTCGTGAGGGCCTCCCAAAATCCATACCAGACCCTTATCTGTGCACACAACCTGGCAGGCCAGGAGAGAGGGGAGGGAAGAGTGAACGCCCCCCCGAACCATACCAGGCCACATGTCCTCAAAGCACCTTGTCCCCATGTTGATGGGGCCAGGGGCCTTTTCCTGACAACCCTAGACGGTTGTTGTGGGGGTCTGCGGGCAGGGGGCTTATCAGAATCTGGAATCCCAGCCCCAACCCATGTGAATGAGTATGGGGTACGTTGTACCACTACTCATTCACCAAAATAAGTGTCAATAAGAAAAAAATCCACAAACACAGTTTTTTACATTTCCTTCATTAAAAAAATGTTAAAGGGGGCTTTCAGATTCCGATAAGCCCCCTGCCCACAGATCCCCACAAGCACAGCACATGGTTGTGGGGAAGAGGCCCTGGTCTTCTTCAACATGTTGAGGGCATGTGGCCTGGTATGGTTCAGGGGGCGCTCACTTGTCCCCCCCTTTCCTGGCCTGCCAGGCTGCATGCTCAGATAAGGGCTTAGTATGGATCTTGGTGGGACCCCACACCGTTTTTTTTATATTAGGCGTGGGATTTCCCTTTAAATGCATACCAGGCCCATAAGGCCTGGTGTGAGTTTTGGGGGGGACCACATGCAGTTTTTTTCTTCACTTTTTTCTATTTCCAGGAATTTGTGTGTTTTTTTTCAATCACTGACAGTGCGGGAGTCCATTCACAGCTGATGACTTATCCATTGTTAAGGATGCAGCAGCCAACTTCCTGGCCCTGCTCCTTAACAGCCATTCACTGTGCCCTGATTGGGCAAAGCGTTACCCAATCAGGGTTAGAATGCACTGTGCAGTGCACAGAGCATTGTGGGGTGCTCAGCGAGTGATCATCCTGCAGAGCGCCCTGCAAATTTGGGTGTTTGCCGAGTCGTTTGCCCAACTCTATTCTTTGCACTAATATATACAAGAGTTATAATTTGGTATATTTTTTTATTAATTAGGTTCATTTATTGTTTGTCCTGCTCTTCAAGCCTCCCCACAATTGTGGGCATATATGTTGTGTTAATTTTAGGTAAGAGTTTATATGATGTGCATTGTGGAAGGGGTATATGTTGGGATTTTTTTTCTCCTCACTGTGATATATGAGAAAGTTATTATAAGTTATTTTCGGTTTATGATTTGATGTATAAAAAGTTGTATATCATGTATGCCACATATATATACAGTTGTGCTCATAGGTTTACATACCCTGGCAGAATTGATGGTTTCTTGGCCATTTTTCAGAGAATATAAATGATAACACAATAACTTTTCTTTCACTCATGATTAGTGTTTGGCTGAAGCCATTTATTATCAGTCAACTGTGTTTACTCTTTTTAAAATAATGGCAACAGAAACTACCCAAATAACCCTAATCAAAAGTTTACATACCCCAGTTCTTAATACTGTGTATTGCCCCCTTTAACATCAATGACAGCTTGAAGTCTTTTGTGGTATTTGTGTATGAGGCTCTTTATTTTCTCAGATGGTAAAGCTGCTCATTCCTCTTGACAAAAACCTCCAGTTCCTGTAAATTCTTGGGCTGTCTTGCATGAACTGCACGTTTGAGATCTCCCCAGAGTGGCTCAATGATATTGAGGTCAGGAAACTGAGATGGCCATTCCAGAACCTTCACTTTATTCTGCTGTAGCCAATGACAGGTCGACTTGGCTTTGTGTTTTGGATCATTGTCATGTTGGAATGTCCAAGTACGTTCCATGCGCAGCTTCCTGGTTGATGAATGCAAATGTTTCTCCAGTATTTTGTGATAACATACTGCATTCATCTTGCCATCAATTTTGACCAAATTTCCTGTGCCTTTGTAGCTCACATCCCCAAAACATCAGCGATCCACCTCCATGTTTCACAGTAGGAATGGTGTACCTTTCATCCTAGGCCTTGTTGACTCCTCTCCAAATGAAGCATTTATTGTTGTGGCCAAAAAGCTCAATTTTGGTCTCATCACTCTAAATGACTTTGTGCCAGAAGGTTTGAGGCTTGTCTCTGTGCTGTTTGGCGTATTGTAAGCGGTATACATTGTAGCATTTGCGTAGTAATGGCTTTCTTCTGGCGACTCCACCATGCAACCCATTTTTCTTCAAGTGCCCCCATATTGTGCATCCTGAAACAACCACACCACATGTTTTCAGAGTCCTATAGTTCCCCCGAAGTTATTTGTGGATTTTTTTTTGCATCCCGAACAATTTTCCTGGCAGTTGTGGCTGAAATTTTAGCTGGTCTACCTGACCGTGGTTTGCTTTCAACAGAACCCCTCATTTTCCACTTCTTGATTAGAGTTTGAACACTGCAGATTGGCATTCTCAATTCCTTGAATTTCTTTTTATATCCCTTTTCATGTTTTATGCAGTTCAACTACCTTTTCCCGCAGATCCAGAATCCAGAAATGTCAATGCAGCACTTGATGAAACATGCAAGGGTCTGTCAGGAGTCCAGAAACTCATTGATCTTTTATACACACACACTAATTACAAGCAAACAGATAACAGGTGAGGATGGTTAACTTTAATAGCCATTCAAACCCCTTTGTTTCAACTTGTGTGCATGTTATCAGGCCAAAATCACCAGGGTATGTAAACTTTTGATCAGGATCATTTGGGTAGTTTTTGTTGCCATTATGATTTAAAAAGAGTAAATACTAAACATGAGTGAAAGATAAGTTTTTGTGTTACCATTCATATTCTCTGAAAAATGGCCAAGAAATCATAAATTCTGCCAGGGTATGTAAACTTATGAGTACAACTGTATATACAGTATCTCACAAAAGTGAGTACACTCCTCACATTTTTGTAAATATTTTAATATACTGTATCTTTTCATGTGACAACACTGAAGAAATGACACTTTGCTACAATGTAAAGTAGTGAGTGCACAGCTTGTATAAAAGTGTAAATTTGCTGTCCCCTCAAAATAACTTAACACACAGTCATTATTGTCTATACCGCTGGTAACAAAAGTGAGTACACCCCTAAGTGAAAATGTCCAAACTGGGCCCAATTAGCCATTTTCCCTCCCCGCTGTCATGTGACTCGTTAGTGTTACAAGGTCTTAGGTGTGAATGGGGAGCAGATGTGTAACATTTGGTGTTATAGCTCTCCCTCTCTCATACTGGTCACTGGAAGTTCAACATGGCACCTCATGGCAAAGAACTCTCTGAGAATCTAAAAAAAGAAATGTTGCTCTACATAAAGATGGCCTAGGCTATAAGATTGTCAAGACCCTGAAACTGACCCGCAGCATGGTGGCCAAGACCATACAGAGGTCTAACAGGACAGGTTCCACTCAGAACAGGCCTCGCCATGCTCAACCAAAGAAGTTGAGTGCATGTGCTCAAGGTCATATCCTGGGGTTCTCTTTTGGAAATAGACGTATGAGTGCTGCCAGCACTGCTGCAGAGGTTGAAGGGGTGGGGGGTCAGCCTGTCAGTGCTCAGACCATACACCGCACACTGCATCAAATTGGTCTGCATGGCTGTCATCCCGGAAGGAAGCCTCTTCTAAAGATGATGTGCAAGAAAGCCCACAAACAGTTTGCTGAAGACAAGCAGACCAAGGACATGGATTACTGGAACCATATCCTGTAGTCTGATGAGACCAAGATAAGCTTATTTGGTTCAGATGTCATCAAGTGTTTGTGGTGGCAACTAGGTGAATGCCAATATGTACTGTGACATACTGAAGCAGAGCATGATCCCCTCCCTTCGGTGACTGGGCCACAGGACAATATTCCAACATGATAACGACCCCAAACACACCTCCAAGACGACCACTGCTAGGCTGAGGGTAAAAGTGATAGACTGGCCAAGCATGTCTCCAGACCTAAACCCTATTGAGCATCTGTGGGGCATCCTCAAATTAAAGTGGAGGAGCGCAAGGTCTCTAACATCGACCAGCTCGATGATGTTGTCATGGAGGAGTGGAAGAGGACTCCAGTGACAACCTGTGAAGTTGTAATGAACTGCATGTCCAAGAGGGTTGTAGGAAAGTGTCATTTTTTCAGTGTTGTCACATGAAGAGCTATAATAAAATATTTACAACCCCGTGTCATGGTGTATATGAGCAGTGTATGCCTGATTTTGGCAGGCATGCTGATTACACACCTGTGGGCTGGGTTTATATCCTTCTCAGGATTAGAGTTCAGGCCTCACAGTCAGGGCCGGATTTGCCACAAGGCCACCGAGGCCAGGCCTCGGGGCGGGAGTGGTGCAGGGGCGGCGCCGCTCCTGCGGCGACTTCACGGCCGCCCCCCTATTCGGGCTGCCCATTAAACTCTATTAGGGGCACCGATGCCCGTAGAAAAGATGGCCGCGAGTCAACCACGCAACTGCGCATGCGCCGTTCCGAAGCCGGTCGGGCTCGGGAAAGCTCGTACGCACTCGGCCGGGCGGCGCATGCGCAGTAGCGTGATTGCGCAGCCCGGCGCCATTTTTGAAAAAATCAATGTAATGTCAGCGGTGCGGCAGTGGGGGAGAGAGATGAGATGACATCTCTCATTGCCCGCACTGCTGTTCCGCCCTCCTCCATCAGATAGAAGGCAGCATGGCAAGTGACATCCCCACCTGGTGGCAGGGAGCATGGCAAGTGACATCCCCATCTGGTGGCAGGCATGGTGGCAAGTGACATCCCCATCTGGTGGCAGGCATGGTGGCAAGTGACATTCCCATCTGGTGGCAGGCATGGTGGCAAGTGACATCCCCATCTGGTGGCAGGCATGTTGGCAAGTGACATTCCCATCTGCTGGCAGGCATAGTGGCAAGTGACATCCCCATCTGGTGGCAGGCATGGTGGCAAGTGACATCCCCACCTGGTGGCAGGCAGCGTGGCAAGTGACATTCCCATCTGGTGGCAGGCAGCGTGGCAAGTGACATTCCCATCTGGTGGCAGCGTGGCAAGTGACATCACCATCTGGTGGCAGGCATAGTGGCAAGTGACATCCCCATCTGGTGGCAGGCATAGTGGCAAGTGACATCCCCATCTGGTGGCAGGCATAGTGGCAAGTGACATCCCCATCTGGTGGCAGGCATAGTGGCAAGTGACATTCCCATCTGGTGGCAGGCATGGTGGCAAGTGACATCCCCATCTGGTGGCAGGCATAGTGGCAAGTGACATCCCCATCTGGTGGCAGGCATGGTGGCAAGTGACATCCCCATCTGGTGGCAGGCATGGTGGCAAGTGACATCCCCATCTGGTGGCAGGCATGGTGGCAAGTGACATTCCCATCTGGTGGCAGGCATAGTGGAAAGTGACATCCCCATCTGGTGGCAGGCATGGAGGCAAGTGACATTCCCATCTGGTGGCAGGCATAGTGGCAAGTGACATCCCCATCTGGTGGCAGGCATGGTGGCAAGTGACATCCCCATCTGGTGGCAGGCATGGTGGCAAGTGACATCCCCATCTGGTGGCAGGCAGCGTGACAACTGACATCCCCATCTGGTGGCAGGCAGCGTGGCAAGTGATATCCTGATCTGGTGGCAGGCATAGTGGCAAGTGACATCCCCATCTGGTGGCAGGCATGGTGGCAAGTGACATTCCCATCTGGTGGCAGGCATGGTGGCAAGTGACATCCCCATCTGGTGGCAGGCAGCGTGGCAAATGACATTCCCATCTGGTGGCAGCGTGGCAAATGACATCCCCATCTGGTGGCAGGCATAGTGGCAAGTGACATCCCCATCTGGTGGCAGGCATAGTGGCAAGTGACATCCCCATCTGGTGGCAGGCATAGTGGCAAGTGACATCCCCATCTGGTGGCAGGCATAGTGGCAAGTGACATCCCCATCTGGTGGCAGGCATAGTGGCAAGTGACATTCCCATCTGGTGGCAGGCATGGTGGCAAGTGACATCCCCATTTGGTGGCAGGCATAGTGGCAAGTGACATCCCCATCTGGTGGCAGGCATGGTGGCAAGTGACATCCCCATCTGGTGGCAGGCATGGTGGCAAGTGACATCCCCATCTGGTGGCAGGCATAGTGGCAAGTGACATCCCCATCTGGTGGCAGGCATAGTGGCAAGTGACATTCCCATCTGGTGGCAGGCATGGTGGCAAGTGACATCCCCATTTGGTGGCAGGCATAGTGGCAAGTGACATCCCCATCTGGTGGCAGGCATGGTGGCAAGTGACATCCCCATCTGGTGGCAGGCATGGTGGCAAGTTACATCCCCATCTGGTGGCAGGCATGGTGGCAAGTGACATTCCCATCTGGTGGCAGGCATAGTGGCAAGTGACATCCCCATCTGGTGGCAGGCATGGTGGCAAGTGACATCCCCATCTGGTGGCAGGCATGGTGGCAAGTGACATCCCCATCTGGTGGCAGGCATGGTGGCAAGTGACATCCCCATCTGGTGGCAGGCAGCGTGACAACTGACATCCCCATCTGGTGGCAGGCAGCGTGGCAAGTGACATCCTGATCTGGTGGCAGGCATAGTGGCAAGTGACATCCCCATCTGGTGGCAGGCATAGTGGCAAGTGACAAGCGATGGTGGCAGGTGACACGCTCAGGGCTTCCAATGATTCTGCATTATGGTGAGTTGAACTATTTCATTTTATATTACAATGTAATGATAGAAATAATGCGTTTAAATTATCCTGACACCATAACAACCATGGTGCCAGGGATGATTGAAGCACTAACACCAGCCATTGCCCGCAAAAAATCCTTACCCCTCGCGCGCTTACCCTGAAGTATTTTCAGTCTGTACAATTAAAGTCAGTTATTTTCAGTGTTCTCGTGTGTGGAGATATGTTTTTAATTGATCTATTGTAGCAGTCATCGATAAAGGACGAGAATAGTGGTGTGTGTGTATGTGTGTGGGGGGCGGCATTGAAGGACCCGGCCTTGGGGCGGCAAAGGGAGTAAATCCGGGCCTGCTCACAGTTGGAGACAGCTCCGCCCGGCAGATGGGAAGTCTGGCCAAGGAGGTCGAGAGGGTCCCAGTAGGAGACGGCTCCAGGAGAGAGACTGGAGGTCTCGGAGTCTAAAGCCTCGTATACACGATCCATTTGTTGGCCAAATGAGCGTCTGATTTTTATTCAAAGGACGTGTGCCAGGAACTTGTCTTGCATACTAATGGTACACAATTGTCGGCCAACAAACATGAACATAGTGAAGTACTAGGCATACTACGAGACTATAAAGAGGAAGTTAATTTCTCAAGCGTCACTCTATAGGCTCCTTCTGCTAATTTCATGTTAGTAGAAGATTGGTTGTGTTCATGCTTTTCAGTCTGTTTCTGAATGACTGTTCGTCAACCAGCCATGTTGAGTAATCGGAGGAGAGAACGTGTTATTATTGGGCTTGGAGTTAGTGCTTTGACCTAAGTCCAGTCTAGGAACAGGAGGAGGAAGAGTTCTTGGGCCAAAAATTGGTTGCTTAATTGTGACCAATTATGTCATATGCCATTGCTGCGGGAGCTCCAGGAGAATGATCCGGATGATTTTCAAAATTTTCTCTGAATATTGGACCCCTGCTTTCACCAACTCTTGGCATTGGTAACTCCCTATATTAAGAAGCAGGACACATGCATGAGGCTTGCCATCACTCCTGAACAAAGGCGCATAGCCACTAGGGACGAGCCGAAGACCCCCCTGTTCGGTTCGCACCAGAACATGCGAACAGGAAAAAAGTTTGTTCGAACACGTGAATACCGTTAAAGTCTATGGGACATGAACATGAATATCCAAAAGTGCTATTTTTAAAGGCTTATATGCAAGTTATTGTCATAAAAAGTGTTTGGGGATCCGGGTCCTGCTCCAGGGGACATGGATCAATGCAAAAAAAAGATTTAAAAATGTCCGTTTTTTCGGGAGCAGACCCCCACAACCACTGGCCAGGGTTGTGGGGATGAGGCCCTTGTCCTCATCAACATGGGGACAAGGTGTTTTGGGGGTCCACCCCAAAGCACCCTCCCAATGTTGAGGGCATGTGGCCTTGTACGGTTCAGGTGGGGGGGCACTCTCTCGTCCCCCCTCTTTTCCTGCGGCCTGCCAGGTTGCGTGCTTGGATAAGGGTCTGGTATGGATTTTTGGGGGGACCCCACGCTGTTTTGTTTTTAATTCTAGCGCGGGGTTCCCCTTAATATCCATACCAGACCTTAAGGGCCTTCTATGGACTTCTATGTGTATTGTCTGACCGGCAATGCAATAGCCGCGAGTAGTTTTAAATGACTTTTTTTCCTTTGAAATGTCATTTTGCTGTCAGACTGTTCTAAACACAGGAAACATGCACCCCTTTACAGGCATACTATAGACACCCCCCAGCTACGACATTTAAAGGAATATTACACTTTTATTGTTTCACTTTAAGCATTAATAAAATCACTGCTCCTGAAAAAACGGCGGTTTTTAAAACTTTTTTTGCATTGATCCATGTCCCCTGGGGCAGGACCCAGGTCCCCAAACACTTTTTATGACAATACCATGCATATAAGCCTTTAAAATTAGCACTTTTGATTTCTCCCATAGACTTTTAAAGGGTGTTCCCCGGCATTCGAATTTGCCGCAAACACCCCAAATTGTTCGCTGTTTGGCGAACTTGCAAACAGCCGATGTTCGAGTCGAACCTGAGTTCGACTCGAACTCGAAGCTCATCCCTAATAGCCACCTTGCGGTTCTTGGCAACAGGAGGAAGTCTCCAGGACCTCAAGTTTATGACTGGGATCTCCCCCCAGGTTCTGGGACTCATTATTCCAGAGATTTGCTCAGCCATTTTTCAAGTCCTGCAGAAGGACTATATTAGGATAAGTTTTTACCTTTAAGATCATATTCTATGTATTAATGTTTGCTAATGTATTGTAATAATTTGTTGATTACATAATTATCAATATTGTAATATGCTGTGAATGTCCTCATGCATGCTGTAAGCTTTTCCTGCTCCTTTTTTGGCCTACATGCAAGTTTTCGTTCCCTAACCTCCAAAGCGTGCTATCTTGGGCCCATACACACCTAGCCTGGCAACTTAATATATTTTTTTGTCAGCTACATTTTGTGACTTACCCTAAACAACCCCTAAAATAAGTCCAAATGTTATTGTTGTCCTCAAATTCAGGGAGAGTGCAAGAGGCCATTTTTTGGGGCCTAAACTCATTTGGAACCCTCCCTCCCAAAAATGCTAAGTCAACAGATACAAAGACTCCATCTGATGACTTTGCAAAACCCATGCACACTATCCCTCTTTTGTGTTTATATTTCTTTATAAATTCAGCAAACCGCGTAGTGCAAGGGCCTGCCTGATTACCTAAAAATTGTAACATAGAAAGTTTTTGACTCCTATTATATTGATAGGTAATTTCAGAATGTCAAAATGTGCTGCAATTCGGACAGTGTGTATCCAGATTTTTAGATTATGACACTTCTTACCTGTCCACTGGGCTGCCAATAGTGTAAGTAAGGAGGGGATGGCCAAAGTATCACAGATTATTTATGCAAACAGCTCTCATGGAAATGGAGAGGGTTACCTGCCCAAAACATCTACCCATTACCCCCCCACCCTAAAATTTGTCTAATGGGTAACCAGAGGGGGTGAGGAATCAGATAAGTTGACCTTACACTTTTGTGTTTAAATACCCATTTAAGTTTTATCCATATGTTAGTTAAGCATGTTTGTGTCAAATGTGCTTGCAATGTTATGTGCAGAAGCAGTAATTTTTTTTTTCTTTCCAACCTAGAGCAATGGCAGGATGTTGCAGCCCAGTTCCAACATCAGTGGGATTTTTCCAACTGTGGTGGTGCTATTGATGGCAAGCATGTCCAGATTGTCCCACCACCCAACTCTGGCTCATATTGTTTTAATTATAAGGGCTTTTGCAGCATAGTCATGCTAGCTGTAGTGTCTGCCAACTATGAGTTTTTGTATCTGGATGTTGGGAAGAACGGCCATGACTCTGATGGAGGAGTGATTATGCAGATAGAGTGCTACAAGCGGTTCCAGAATGGCAACTTAAACTTGCCACATGCTGAGGAGAATGTTGAGGGCCTCAATTTTGTTTTTGTTGCAGATGAGACCTTTGCTCTGGGGGAACATCTGATGAAGCCGTTTCCAGTGGGACACCTACACTGCTATAATGTACACACTGCAACTACTCTGTAATATTGGCCCTGGTGCCTGGGTCTCCAAAACTCGGGTAGCTAGCAACACTGCCAGCTCCTTCCACCTCTTCCTTCTCCATGCTAATGTTAAGGCACTACATACTTTGCTAATGTGTGGAGTGGGTGTTTTGTTTAGACATCTAAACTCTCAACATGTAACCACATTGAAGCCAGATTCCAAGAATACTTACTTGCACAAACAAAAGGCTCCCAAATACTTTCTTCCTCTTCTGGGTTGCTTTGGCCTTCAGTGTCACTTGTGTCAGGGGATTTGATGTCCACAATGGCAATGTCTGTACTGGGTCCAGGAGTCCGATCTCATGACTCCAAACAAACATCCTGGGTGAGCTCACTACACTCACTTTCCTCTAAAAAGAAACAATTCACCATTCATTAAGCCACCCCAAGTCCCATCTGTTTCTAGCCTCCAATTTGCTACATTAGTTGACCAGCCTTGCACTTGGTCTGATGTCAATGTTTGCTGCTGACTAGGGATGAGCCGAACACCCCCCTGTTCGGTTTGCACCAGAACATGCGAACAGGAAAAAAGTTTGCTTGAACACGCAAACACCATTAAAGTCTATGGGACACGAACATGAATAATCAAAAGTGCTCATTTTAAAGGCTTATAGGCAAGTTATTGTCATAAAAAGTGTTTGGGGACCTGGGTCACATGGGAACATGGATCAATGCAAAAAAAGTTTTAAAAACCGCCATTTTTTCAGGAGCAGTGATTTTAATAATGCTTATAGTCAAACAATAAAAGTGTAATACCCCTTTAAATTTCATAGCTGGAGGGTGTCTATAGTATGCCTGTAAAGGGGTGCATGTTTCCTGTGTTTAGAACAGTCTGACAGCAAAATGACATTTTGAAGGAAAAAACCCATTTAAAACTACTTGCGGCTATTGCATTGTTGGTCCGACAATACACACAGAAGTTCATTGATAAACATGGCATGGGAATTCCCCACAGGGAACCCCGAACCAAAATTTAAAAAAAATGACGTGGGGGTCCCCCTAAATTCCATACCAGACCCTTCAGGTCTGGTGCGGATTTTAAGGGGAACCCCGTGCCAAAAAAAAACCCGGCGTGGGGTCCCCCCAAAAATCCATACCAGACCCTTATCCGAGCACGCAACCTGGCAGGCCACAGGAAAGAGGGAGGGATGAGAGAGCGCCCCCCCTCCTGAACTGTACCAGGCCACATGCCTTCAACATTGGGAGGGTGCTTTGGGGTAGCCCCCCAAAACACCTTGTCCCCATGTTGATGAGGACAAGGGCCTCATCCCCACAACCCTGGCCGGTGGTTGTGGGGGTCTGCAGGCGGGGGGCTTTTCGGAATCTGGAAGCCCCCTTTAACAAGGGGACCCCCAGATCCCGGCCCTCCCACTGTGTGAAATGGTAAGGAGGTACAAAAGTACCCCTACTATTTCACTAAAAAACTGTCAAAAATGTTAAAAACGACAAGAGACAGTTTTTGACAATTCCTTTATTTAAATGCTTCTTCTTTCTTCTATCTGGTTCTTCCTCTGGCGTTCTCGTCCAGCATCTTGTATCTTCTTCTCCTCGGGCCGCTCCGCACCCATGGCATGGGGGGAGGCTCCCGCTCTTCTCTTCATCTTCTTCATCTTCTTCTCTTCTGCTTTTCTTCTCTTCTTCTCTTCTTCTTTTCTTCATTTTCTTCTCCGGGCCGCTCCGCACCCATGCTGGCATGGAGGGAGGCTCCCGCTGTGTGACGGCGTCTCCTCGTCTGACGGTTCTAAAATAACGGGGGCAGGGCCACCTGGTGACCCCGCCCCCCTCTGAGGCACGGTGACTTGACGGGACTTCCCTGAAGACGCGGAGGAGATGCTGGACGAGAACGCCGGAGGAAGAACCAGAAGAGCCAGAAGAACCAGAAGAAGAAGATGAAGGAAGATAGAAGAAAGAAGAAGCATTTAAATAAAGGAATTGTCAAAAAATGTCTCTTGTCATTTTAACATTTTTGACAGTTTTTTAGTGAAATGGTAACGGTAAGTACCCCCTTACCATTTCACACAGGGGGGGCGGGATCTGGGGGTCCCCTTGTTAAAGGGGGCTTCCAGATTCCGATAAGCCCCCCGCCCGCAGACCCCCACAACCACCGGCCAGGGTTGTGGGGATGAGGCCCTTGTCCTCATCAACATGGGGACAAGGTGTTTTGGGGGGCTACCCCAAAGCCCCCTCCCAATGTTGAGGGCATGTGGCCTGGTACGGTTCAGGAGGGGGGGGCCGCACTCTCGTCCCCCCCTCTTTTCCTGCGGCCTGCCAGGTTGCATGCTCGGATAAGGGTCTGGTATGTATTTTTGGGGGGACCCCGTGCCGTTTTTTTTTTTTTTTGGCGCGGGGTTCCCCTTAGAATCCGTACCAGACCTGAAGGGTCTGGTATGGAATTTAGGGGGACCCCCATGTCATTTTTTAAAAAATTTTGGCTAGGGTTCCCTTTAATATCCATACCAGACCTGAAGGGCCTGGTATGGAATTTAGGGGGACCCCCACGTCATTTTTTTTTTTTAATTTTGGTTCGGGGTTCCCCTGTGGGGAATTCCCATGCCGTTTTTTTCAATGAACTTCTATTGTCGGACCGGCAATGCAATAGCCGCGAGTAGTTTTAAATGGGTTTTTTCCTTCGAAATGTCATTTTGCTGTCAGAATGTTCTAAACACAGGAAACATGCACCCCTTTACAGGCATACTATAGACACCCCCCAGCTATGAAATTTAAAGGGATATTACACTTTTATTGTTTGACTTTAAGCATTATTAAAATCACTGCTCCTGAAAAAACTGCGGTTTTTAAAACTTTTTTTGCATTGATCCATGTCCCCTGGGTCAGGACCCAGGTCCCCAAACACATTTATGACAATAACTTGCATATAAGCCTTTAAAATTAGCACTTTTGATTTCTCCCATAGACTTTTAAAGGGTGTTCTGTGGCATTCCAAATTGTTCGCTGTTCGGTGATCTTGCGAACAGCCAATGTTCGAGTCGAACATGAGTTCGACTCAAACTCGAAGCTCATCCCTACTGCTGACTAGTGGACTCCACCATGCTGCAATCTGGTTTTTGTTTTGTGAAAAATGCATAGAAAAGGGAAGGTTATGTCATTTTCCAGAGGGTAAACACTTGACAAGTGCCAACATTGAAAAAGTTCTGCAGTTGCCGCCCACACCTCTTGTCCCCTATGGAATATGGGATATATGATGACCATCCTATCAGGCATGACTGGGAGCCCCGGGGCCTCTCCTCTACCCAAGTATACACTGGCAAGGCTGCATTAATGGGCACTGATGAGCCAGGCAGCAACCAGAAAGTGTTCTTTACCCCTTAAGTTCTGCCTTAAGCCCATGGCCTTTGGCCCACCTAGAAACACCCCTGTCGTGGTTGACACTTACATTTTTGGGGGAAGATGGCCTTGTTGCCTCCCCTGTTGGGACCCGAGCGAGGCTAGCTTTCCTTCATCCCTTGTGGTGGCTTAGCTGGAGCCTCCTTTTTTGGTGCCTCCCTGTTGAAAGAAGAAAAAAAATAGCTACAAAAATAAAGAAAGGTCCAAAAACATGACCAAATAAGAATGTTCATATCTGCTTTATATTTACCTTCATCTTTAGAATACCAAGTCATACAAAGATTTTAGAAAACCTTATATATAATTCTCTAGAGCTATTTGGAGAAAACATATACAGACAGCTCATTTACACATATACATATTGGTTATATACAAATATTGCTTATTTTTTTATGATCTGATGTATGTACTCCATCTGGTCCTGTTCACGATGTTTGAGATCAGACCATCGTTTAGGATGTGCACCATCTCCACCATCTCACCCTTGCTCATGGAGGTCGCTTTGTGCCTCCTATGAGCTCCACCACTGTGGGGCTGGCTGTAATCCTCTGAATCTGCCATGTTGCTCCTCCCGAATTTTCTGCCATGTGTGTCGCAAGCAGAAGAGAGATGGTCACGCCCTAGCCTCATGATGCACTGAGAGCAGAGTTTCACGCATGTGCAGTGTATATAAAGCCAGAACGCACGGCCAATGGAACGGCCGTATGAAGGATCTCGAAGTGGAGGATGAACGATAGCCAATCCAAGAAAGGAGGCATAAAACAAAAGTACAATTGGAATTTTGGGCATAGGTGGGTAGTGGCCTGTACTGCTTAGATTGAGGCCTATATTGGGACTAGCTTATGGGTTAAGCCAGACATTATGGTTTGTCTTGTGTTCTGTCTTCATATCATTTAACATGACAGATAAATTTACCTCACCTGATTTTCTACCCTAATTCATTGACCTGTACCGGGAGCTTCCATGTCTCTGGAAGGTCAAGAGTAGAGACTACTCCAATAAAATATTGAGGAAGGCAGCTTTGGACAAACTGCTCTAGTTGGTGATACCAGTGTACCCCAGGGCAGACATCAACTATGTCAAGACAAAAATATCAAACCTGAGGAGTACTTTTAAAAGGGAGCTGAACAAGGTCCTGGACTAAGAGAGATCTGGAGCAGCAGCGGATGACCTATATGTTCCCAGGCTGTGGTATTACCACAGCCTGTGGTTTTGGACTGACCAGACAGAACCCAGGCCTTCGCTGTCTATACCCCCTCTTTGACATCTGCTGAGGCCACAGCTCCTGAGGTCCACACAGGTCCTGCTGCACAGAATGAAGATGTGAAGGAGCTCAGCTTGACCCAGGTATAGCATTGTTGAAAATATTTGTATCCAAAAATACAATGATGATAACTAGACATTATTATTAAATTATGGGAACAAGCATGATAAATGCTGGGGTAAGAATGATAGTCTTTTCTATTTCTCCACATTCAATTTGCAACAGTGAGGAGATCAAAATTGTGTGCGATTGATGAGCAAACCCTAAAAAAGATTTTAATTATGTCCCATTTTCATACACAGGAAAGTGTCAGTCTGGAGGAGCCAGCGGCCAGCAGCCAGACTGAGACGTAGATCCCTCCCCTACACCCTCCTGATGCTAAAGGGGCCAGGAAGAGCAGGAATCTGGAGGAGGACACAGCTTGCTTCCTCAGCCAGGCCACTACTGCGCTCCGTACAGACCAAGATGAGGCTGAGGGATTTGCCGTGGTGACGGCAAATAAATCAAGGCAGATGGCCAGTGAGCAAAGGAGCAGGTGTGGGGAACTCATCCTACAGCTCCTCAACAAGGGGGTGAGTGGCCAAATTTCAGAAAACACACACCTGTGTGATTTTTTGGCCCCACATCCACCACCTCCACAGCCACCCCACCCACCACAGCAGCATGGCGGTCAGTGGCAATGCCAGCCCCAAGACCCCCAACAAGCCCGCTGGACTGAGGATTTTCACACCTTTACCACTTACTAATTTCTATTTTTTTTTAATAATGATTTTGTTTGTTATATTCTCTATATTTTTGTATGCATAGAATGCACTTTTTGGTTAAGTTCTTTGTATTTGGATGGCAGATAGCATCTCTAATTTTTTTTTTTTTTTTAATGCACATTAAAAAAATTGTGTAGAATAATACTTGGCTATGTGTTTTACTTCAAATGACAGTTCAGGAGTAGGCAGTTATATTTTAAAAAATTCAATGTAAAATGAACAATGGACACCAACATAGTTGTATCTTTGATCTGGGATAATGATGTTGTGGTAACTTGCCCCCAAAAAAACAAAAAAAACAAGCATAATAATAATATTCTTGATATCACTAGAAAACAAAAGCCTTTTAAAATACATTTGCCATAACTCCATCAGTATCACCAGCAAAGCAGCTTTATTAGATAGATTATTAAATAGATTATGTTGTGAATTCATGAAGAAATATATATACATTTCCTGGCAGAAACATGAGAGATGCTTAGGCCTCAAAAAGTAGATGAACTGTGATGTTGCAATAATTGAACTGTTGCCCTTTTGGAGACCTTTAGGACAAATTAGACGCTCTCATGTTTTTCCAAGTTTTTCTACTACTTCAAATATTGAAGACTTTTACAAGCATGTATTGTGAGAAAGCTGTTGGAACAATAACTGCTCTCGTCACAAAACAAGGAGATATTTACATGTTATAAGTGAATAAACGAAAGCTACCCTTATAGCCATAGGAGAGAAGGTTATACTGACTATTCTCACATAGAAATAACCTCACCTGGCCTAAACCCATTGTGTTCAAGTGAGGGACTGTTTAAATAGCTAACACCTTGGCTAACAAAACCCATTGTGTGAATTTTAGGAACTGTTTAGACAAACAAGTCATCTTTAAACATCCAGTGAAAAAGATTTGAAGTTGGTGCAAGTCAAAAATATTTTAAAAGTATCTATAAGGTTATTATAAGTCATTTCAAACTATCTATGACATTGTAGGTCACAGAGACATATTATAATTTTGGCATCTGTGGACCCAACAACTTTGGTATGAAGAAAATATATATGAAAGTGTGATTTTATAAGTAGAAGTGTTTCAAGAAACTAATTAGTATTAGGAAAAACATATAATTATGATTATAACTATATAAGACTGTAGCCTATACTTAGATAAATGAATATTCAGTGGAGATACCAGAAGCTATACAGGTATCCATATAGATAATCATTTTTATGTAGTATTGATTAATATATATAACAACGTGTGTATTTCATAGATAGACCAGTTTTTACAGATATATATTTAAAGAGATACATATATATAACCAAGTTATGTAATGGTGACTACCGTATTTATCGGCGTATAACACGCACCGGCGTATAACACGCACCCCAATTTAGGAGGGAATTTTAAGGAAAAAAAACTTTTAGGAGGGAAGTTGAAGGAAAAAAAACTTACATTTAAATGCCCATCATTGCAGCCATGTCAGTGCAGCCATGTCAGTGCAGCCATGTCAGTGCAGCCATGTCAGTGCAGCCATGTCAGTGCAGCCATGTCAGTGCAGCCATGTCAGTGCAGCCATGTCAGTGCAGCCATGTCAGTGCAGCCTTTCCCAGTGCAGCCTTTCCCAGTGCAGCCTTTCCCAGTGCAGCCTTTCCCAGTGCAGCCTTTCCCAGTGCAGCCTTTCCCAGTGCAGCCTTTCCCAGTGCAGCCTTTCCCAGTGCAGCCTTTCCCAGTGCAGCCTTTCCCAGTGCAGCCTTTCCCAGTGCAGCCTTTCCCAGTGCAGCCTTTCCCAGTGCAGCCTTTCCCAGTGCAGCCTTCCCCAGTGCAGCCTTCCCCAGTGCAGCCTTCCCCAGTGCAGCCTTCCCCAGTGCAGCCTTCCCCAGTGCAGCCTTCGCTTCGATCCCCTGTCCTGAGCTTTAAAATCGCCGACCGCAATTTGAAAATGGCGCCGCCGGCGCCGAAATACACCGAGCCGGTCCTCGGCTCTTTCCGGCGGCTCTCGTTCACTTTCGGCTCCACTCGTAGTCCCGAGCGGAGCTATCCGAACCTAGCCGAGTAGGTTCGGATAGCTCCGCTCGGGACTACGAGTGGAGCCGAAAGTAAACGAGAGCCGCCGGAAAGAGCCGAGGACCGGCTCGGTGTATTTCGGCGCCGGCGGCGCCATTTTCAAATCGCGGTCGGCGATTTTAAGATTGTGACAGCTCGGGATTGCATGGTATCGGCGTATAACACGAACCTGCGACTTTCCCCTGATTTTAAGGGGAAAAAAGTGCATGTTATATGCTGATAAATACGGTAATCAAGATTGTACTGAGTGTATTTTATATTAGACCGATTACCAGATTATTTAAAGGTATATACTATCCTTACCATTATACACATTATGAAAATAGAACGTATTAACTTAAAAGGATAGACTCAAAACACATGTGAGACACCTGGTGGTTAAAGATGGTATTATGTGGACTCCATAAATTTCCAGAGAAGGTTAATAATTAAGTCTCCTAACCCAATGGAAAGTGAGCCACGTCCTTTTGGGCAGAGCCATTATAATTTTTATGGTCCTATTATCTGAAATGGTATTTAGAGGCAAGTAAGATACCAAGAGAAGGAGGAAGCTCAGGGATCCACCCTGAGGGGGGACACTGGGAGATACATAGACTCCCAGACTGACACTCATGTACCATGCATGAATACATATCTTTACATTCATGAAGATTCCTCGACACCTAATACTTAGAACTCGGAGGTCACAAGAAGTAAATCCTCTTTAAGTGTATCCATTTTGAAACTACGGCAGCCATCTTAACTCTGGTAACCAGCCAATAGGAACTGTAGCCATCCTGGAATGGGTAATTATGTCATATTGACTTTATCTTGTATGTTCTCTCAAATATTGATATGTTCTCTCAAATATTGATGTATTGAATATTATACAATTGATAATCATTCTCCCGAATCAATAACCGCCTTGTAGATTTTTCTCTAAAGATTCAAATTTTTCATCATATTTTTCTTTTTGCATAGTTGCCACATTTATTGACAATACAAACGTCTAATTTATTTCACATTTTTAACCACTTACTTACCTGCAGTATAGTAATGGTTGTACGTGTGAAATACAGACGTTCTGTTTAATTGTCAAGTTCACAAGGTTATTGATTCTACCGAGAAGTTATCATGGTGGTATTAGGTCAAAGGGACGGTACGCCCATTTTTGCAAGTGTTTTTATTGATTTTAAGATGTTCATGTAACGCAATCAGTATCTTAATTTCATGTAATTATTTGTGTTTGTTTACCAATAAATTTCTATTTCGTATGATCACACGTCTCCGTGAATAAGTTTCACAAGCATAGACTGTGTCATATAGATTGATTTTGTATCTTAAAAATATCTTTGTTAAAAATTACTCAATAATAATTATTGTGCGGGAAACCTGTCCTTAAAAAGGCACAACTTATTCTGACTGTTTATTTACAACAATTATTATCCCATTAAAGAAGAAGAGAATGTGCGCTGCATTTCGACATTTCATAATTTGCCGCGTCACGAATGTTAATTCTCCATTATGAATGCTAGTTTACAAGACCAGGCCGCTTCTGGCTTGTTCCTTGCTTCTGATCATGCGTGTTTGTACTTTCGACTTTGGTGTGACGGACTTGTGTACTGATGATACGAAAATCAGACAACAGACCGTTGTCCGCCGAAAATTTACTAGCCTGCCATCCAACATTTGTTGGCCGAAAGTTGGACAACAATTGTCAGAAGGAGCGTACTAACGGTCAGATCTTAGGACAACAGTCTATCATTAGACAATCCCCTGCCAACAATGGGATCGTGCGTACAAGGCTTAAGGCTGCTGGTGGTAGCCTGTGCGTGCACGTCTGTATCAGGCAGACGTGGCCCACGAACGAACAGCACAAAGCTGACAGTGGAGACTGCAGGTGGCAGTTTGAACCCTGGGTAAGCTAGGAGAGATCAAGGAAAAAGGAGGGTAGGGCGATGGCCGTAGTTGCTGCTACTGTCAGCCAACGTCTCCACCCCCCAACAAGGGAAATGAGGGGGACTATTACGGTACTCAGTAAGGTATACAATAAGGGTAGGGAGTAGAAGAGAAATAGGAATATTTTATAAAAGTTCACTTTTAATAGAAACAATGTTCATAAAAATACAATACCGCATACAATTGCAACAAAACATACAATAAACAACAAAAACAGCAACATTACATATGATCATAAAAAGGGGAGGTACCACATAGTCTGAACCAGTGGATTCCGCACAGTTTGGATGGCAGATATGTATACAGCTCTTTCTCGACCGGTTTCACGGTTAACACCGCTTCTTCAGGAGAACCATATCTAAGATATGACATAGAGTAGTTTTAGCATATATAAACATATCAACACGTTCATAAAGGATTATTGCAGCAGGATTATTAGCAAAATATCAAAACATTCCATACAAGACATAAAAATTAAGAACAAGCTCACCCATTCAGGAAAACTCTGTGGGCATGCGGGAACCCATATAATTCCCCCTGCGGCGGACACAGGGGATGACAGACAACCTCTGATGAATAGATATTTAGTTAGTCGATTATAAATATCACCGTACTGTGATATCATAAAGGGAGGGGAGGTGGTGTTTGTGCCAGTGCCAAGTCATTCAAGTAGCCCAGGGTAGTGGTGCAGTGGAGGGAGTTAGTGTGAAGTTACAGTAGTGAAGAAAGAGGAGGAGGAAATAAGGGGGGGAAGGGGAGGGGGGGAAAGGGGGTAACGAGGCGGGGTCACAGTAGGGGATAATGGGCCAGGGGTTAGGGAAAAGGAATGAAACAGGAAGGGAGGGAGTGATGGAGGAGGGGGAAAAAAGAGAAGGGAGGGAGGGGGGAACACAAGGGGGAGGGAAAGGGAGAGGGGAAAGAGAGGGGGAAAGAGGGGAGGGAGGGGAAAAGGGAGGGAGAAGGGAGGAAGGAGGGGAAGAAGGGAAGGGGGGGAGAGGGGGGAGGGAAAGGAAGGAGGGGAGAGGGTAGAACGGGGAGCAGGGGGGGGGGGAGGGCATGTGGGGAAGGGAAAGAAAGAACCCAGTAATTCCCATCCATTCAGAAGGTAATAAAGATGATGGAAAAGCTGCACACTGACAGTAGAGTAGTAGGGCTGGCACTCACCACCTAAAATTGAAATAATGTGTGACGCATGAGCTGGAAAGGATGTAAAACTTCCCATTATAGGGACCGTTTATTTTACACAATTTACACTTTGCTACAATGTAAAGTAGTGGGTGTACAGCTTGTATAACAGTGAAAATTTGCTGCCCTCTTATAATAACTCAACACACAGCCATTAATGTCTAAACCGCTGGCAACAAAAGTGAGTAAACCCCTAAGTGAAAATGTCCAAATTGGGCCCAATTAGCCATTTTCCCTCCCCGGTGTCATGTGACTCGTTAGTGTTACAAGGTCTTAGGTGTGAATGGGATGCAGAAAATGTGTGATAATGTACAAATTGGGCCCAAAGTGTCAATATTTTGTGTGGCCACCATTATTTTCCAGCACTGCCTTAACCCTCTTGGGCATGGAGTTCACCAGAGCTTCACAGGCAGGCAAGACACACTTGTCTTTGTACTCCTCACCTAGTTGCCGCCACACATGCTTGACACCATCTGAACCAAATACATTTATTTTAGTCTCATCAGACCACAGGACATGGTTCCAGTAATCCATGTCCTTAGTCTGCTTGTCTTCAGCAAACCATTTGCGGGTTTTCTTGTGCATCTTTTAGAGAAGGCTTCCTTCTGTGATGACAGCGATGCAGACCAGTTTGATGCAGTGTGTGGCCTATGGTCTGAGAACTGACATTCTGACCCCCCACCCCTTCAACCTCCGCGGGAATGCTGGCAACACTCATATGTCTATTTCCCAAAGACAACCTCTGGATATGATGCTGATCATGTGTACTCAACTTCTTTGGTCGACCATGGCAAGGCCTGTTCTGAGTGGAACCTGTTGTGTTAAACCACTGTATGGTCTTGGGCACCATGCTGCAGCTCAATTTCAGGGTCTTGGCAATCTTCTTATAGCCTAGGCCATCTTTGTGTAGCGCAACAATTTTTTTTTACAGATCCTCAGAGAGTTCTTTGCTGTACACTCACTACTTTTTAGTGAGTAATTTCTTCAGTGTTGTCACATGTAAAGATATAATAAAATATTTTAAAAAATGTAAGGGGTGTACTCACTTTTGTGAGATACTGTGTATATATACACATTCATTTTTATAGATAGATTGACATTGTTGTGAGGATCTATATAAGAAGATCCTGAAGAAGCGAAATATCCACAAAATGCACAGACTACTCATGACCATTATCATGGGGGGGAGGTGGTTTTGATTCGTAATGGCAATGGTTTGATTGAATAATTGTAATACTTGTAAATAATGGATTTTAATGTGAATTTTAATTAAAAAAATATATATATTGGTTCTATATTGATTTAATGTCTTCATGAGGTGCATATTGTAAAGTCTCTTATATCTACTGGTTGTACAATTGTTGGCTTACTTGGCCCGATGCCCTTATGAATTTATTTATATATGTTTTGAGGACTCCACAAAGTTCTTGACTACACATACAGGTGCAGTCAGCCCATACTGGCTAGAAATAGAGTGGGAAATGTCCATACGGGACCTAACCCTCATTAAATCCGCCACCCCTAATCTTGACATGCCTCTAATGTTGACACAATAAGGTGCAATTTAGCAGAAAAGCAACAGCTAATGCCAAAATTAAATGTAATAGCATGGGTTGTACTGGTAGTTCAGAAGGCATTTGGCTTGGCCTGAAAGGTTTAAAATGTTCCCAACCTTCTTTCTCCATTCCTGGCTGTTCATGTTTATACTTAGTGCCCTCCAACAATCTATTGAGACAAGTCACCACATGTTTCTCTTTGAGGAGGATGCTCCATTATACTCATCTCTGTCTTCGTCCTTGTGGGCAATCAATACATCTAACCTTTAGTCAGGTAACCCGATCCTGCTAACCACACCAAACTTGTACAAGGGCAAG
Source organism: Lithobates clamitans (assembly GCA_037952925.1). NCBI lineage: Eukaryota > Metazoa > Chordata > Amphibia > Anura > Ranidae > Lithobates > Lithobates clamitans. Next base: position 3,063,690 of record JBBGZY010000356.1, on the reverse strand, counting down.
ACACAGTCGCCCTAAGCTGGGGATTCTCACCCCGCATAGGTGACCTATTAAGGTCTGCCTGGTTATGGGTGTCCTGAGATTTAGTAGCGCAACCATTTTTCTATTTAACTCACTTTCACAGTCATAGATACAGATACTAGTACTGGGATAGTGCTACCTTTTCTCAGAGCACCCTAGCTCGGGATGTTTTGCACAGTTCCTCTGTACACATTTAGAAACTAGTGCACTGGTGCACATAGCATTCAAATTACATTTCCTCATGTTTCCTATTGAACAGGCAAGGGGTGGAATTTTCAAAACTCTAAGAGCCCATTCACACAGGGGCAACACGACTTCCAGCGCGACTTTGGGAGGCAACTTGGACACTACTTGAGTATGAATCACAGCACGACTTGGGGCAACTTACAACACAACTTGAAGTCGCCTCCAGGACAGGGAACTTTGCTAGTGGCCAATCAGAGCTTATCAGCTGTGTGTGAGAAGGAGGGGGCTGGCTGTTTAGTAGAGTAAATTACTTTCTGTTTCCTGTAAAGTTGCCTCAGTATGAACGGTGATCCAACTTGGAGGCGACTTCCATTGAAATCAATGGGTACAAGTCGCCTTCTAGTCAGATTGAAGTAGTACAGGAACCTCTTCTGAATTCCGAGCGACTGCAGTAGTCTGCATTAAGTCGGATACATTCACTTACATTGATTTTTTCATGTAGCGTGACTTGAGGCGACTAGGGGCGACTTGGGGCGACTTGAAGTCGGATCCAAAGTTGCCCCTGTGTGAATGGAGCCTATCTTTTCCTTTAGGGATTACAGGATGGACACAAGCTATTCCAGCCCTCACTAGTAGCATACTCAGCAAGGGTGCATATACACTTAAAGCGGTGTTCCAGATTGTATGTCTGAATTTGGATCGCATTTGGACCAAAGTCACGCAGAACCCTTTTTTTGGTCCGCACCAGAATCGTGTTTACACCCATTGCGATCCGATTCATGTCTGAACTGACAGTGCGCATTGCAATATGCAAACCAATCTGGGGGTGTCATTAACTTTGTATTGACCCTGGCAGAGGTTTGCCTAAGATAGTGTGAACTGCCTTGTGAGTCAGGTGCGATGCGGTAACCTGCAGTGGATTTGCAGCATTCCTGCATCGCACCTATGTGAACCGAGCCTTACCTTTATAAAATAATATTTACAAAGTCCAAATATTGACAAGTAATTAAAACATTCTCTTGCAGGAAAAACACTGACTTCATACAGATAATCCAAAGACATAGTCAATCAACATGCTTCAATTAAACAGTTCAGCACTGTCCATGCTCTCACCAGTGTCCCATTATATGGTACCTACCTTCTCTGTCCCATGGTCAGTGGAATTAGTAGGCCCATCTCAATGAGGGCTCAGGGGTAAAAATATGGCTCCCTAGCTCCTACATCTTGCCAGACCTTCTGGAGACAATTCTTAACTCTATCCATTCACTGACCCAGCCCTCCCCATAAATATCATCCCAGCAAGGGGCAAGTGCAGCCAGCTCGGGCTGCTTGGGAAAAAGGGTGAGGAAAACTTGAAGGGACCTAACACCCCCTCCACATACTGGCATGGGAAAGCTTTTACACTTAGGCTGTAGCTGCTTTAGAAAGAACACAAATGGTAAGGCTATTAGCACCTTTTGCTTTGATGCACCTGGAATGTATTCAGCCAACTTAAGCTGAAGGTTTAACAGGGCTTAAAATTGTTGCCTCCCAATCTGTCACAAGATGTACAGTCACAAATAGTAGTTAGTTAGTCTTGTACTCAGAAAGGCTCTTTGCTGTCTCTTACAAATGGTTTATTGTTCTTTCTAACATGTAACTATGTATTTAGAAGTTTTGCATGGCCACCATTTAGATTTAAGCCCTCTAGGGAAGTTTGAAATTGATTGGTGGAACAGAAAGCAGAAAGAGAAGCCAAATTACAAAACACAGAATTCAGGAAGCATAAATTTAATGGACATGTGATAAGCTATGTTTGCTGTGGTTGCAGTGTAATTCATAAAAATTAAGTTTTAAGGGAATCTCTAATGGTTTTGGAATAATTTCCTATTCATTTTTTTAAGTGTTTTGAATTTTAAACTGATGTACTGTAACTGTTTTGTCACATACACATTTTTTATTTTAAAAATAAAAATGTAAAACTTGACAAATGAGTTAGAGCATTGTTGAACCAAATTGCCCTTGGTTTGGTTCAAACAGGTGTAGCACTTACCCCTGCAGGAGCCGCTGGTGATGATGGATCCTCTGTTCTGCCATGCCTCTCTTAACTGCTCGGTCCCCACTTATACACTAGGTCACTCCCAAAATTGTCTGCACCTGTGGAATAAAGGGTTACCACTCTTTAAGGATGCACATGAATACGACCACAAATAGCTCAGTGGTATATCAATGAATATATTATGGTAATTCAAAGCAACACGGTATAAATCAGCAAGCAGACAATTACGCAGATAGATGATGAACAAATTTAACAAGTGGTGGCGCCAAACAACACATTTTATTCTATTTACTTTTAATAAATTATTTTTAATTAAATTAAAATAATTTTGGCATCCAAATGTGGTAAAGTCACCCATGTTGTGTTGCCAATTCTAACCACTAGATGGTGCTATGAATTTATTTTGTAACTTAACAATTGTTATGAATTAAATGGCTATTAATTCATTTAACCATTAAAATTCACCAATGCTTATTTTTGCTATATAGCCATGTAAACAAGTTGATTATAATGTAGGTTTCATATGTGTTGATCTATCCAATGAATTACTATCTGTTGTTAATCTAGAATTCATTTGATTTAAAAGATTTTTACTGTTATACTTATGCTAGGTTTGTTTGTGCTATGGTTGTATAGATGAGCATCTAGTATGTATAGTCGCTATGTAATTGATTAAAGTCAAATGTATTTGAGGATACTTTAATAGAAAGTGATGTATGATGAGAGCCAACCAATTAGACTGCTCAGTCTTGTCCCTACGGGGTATATAAGGCTACAATATTATGGCGGAGAGCTTGCTTCCTGAAGATGTGGAAACACAAAATGCATTGAGGCTGCGTGCTCGCCCACACCAACGTCACTTCCGGTACACCTGGTTCTAGTCTCTGGTGTGTTGGATCGCACACCGAGAGTCTCATGAATGGTGTGTATCCTCGCTGTTTGGCTGTACATGCTGGTGCTAGCCTATAGCACTGACGAATGTAAGTGCATTATCTGGCCATTTATTTCAAGTTTGCACAGTGTCAGAGAGGTTACCTTGATGGACGCGGTGCTAGCCGCTCTGGTGTGCGCCAGTGCGCGCTGGCGCGTGCGTTCCTGTGTGCGCTGGTGCACGCGCCTCTGTGGGCACTGGTTTGCATGGTCCTGTGGGCACTGGTGTGAGCTCTGGTGTGCGGGCACGTGCGGATGTGCGCGCTCTAGGGTTGCCACCTTTTCTTCGAGCCAAACCCGTACACTTCAGCGGGGCTTGGCATTTTTTTTGTAGCATACATTATAAGATTGTAAAATACCCGGGACACCTCTGTGTGCCCTAGGGGAGTAGTAATGTGGCACACGAAGCAGTGAACAGTGGGTGTAGACAATTGCATATAGTGCAGGCGTGCGTAATGTACAATATAGTGTATATGTAATGTTTGGTGGGGAGCCTCCCAGTGTAATATTGGGGGTGGGGGAGGTCTCCTGGTATATATAAATATATATATATATATATATATATATATATATATATACAGAGAGAGGGAGATAGTGTATGGTGGGGAGGGGGAGTGGTGAGGACTGTATGTATGGTGTATGGGGGACAGACATAGTACAGGAGATGGTCAGAGACTGCAGACACAGTACAGGAGATGGTCAGAGATTGCAGACATGATACAGGAGATGGTCAGAGACTGCATACATGATACAGGAGTTGGTCAGAGACTGCATACATGATACAGGAGATGGTCAGAGACTGCAGACATAGTACAGGAGATGGTCAGAGACTGCAGACATAGTACAGGAGATGGTCAGAGACTGCAGATATAGTACAGGAAATGGTCAGAGAGTGTGTGGCCATAATACAAGAGATGGTCAGAGTCTACAGACATGATACAAAAGATGGTCAGAGACTGCAAACATACTACAGGAGATGGTCAGAGACTGCAGACAAAGTACAGAAAATGGTAAGAAACTGCAGATATAGTACAGGAGATGGTAAGAAACTGCATACATGATACAGGAGATGGTCAGAGAGTGTGCAGACATGGTACAAAAGATGGTCAGAGACTGCAGACATAGTACAGGAGATGGTCAGAGACTGCAGACATAGTACAGGAGATAGTCAGAGACTGCAGACATAATACAGAAGATGATCAGAGACTGCATACATGATACAGGAGATGGTCAGAGACTGCAGACATAATACAGGAGATGATCAGAGACTGCAGAAAAATACAGGAGATGGTCAGAGACTGCAGACAAAGTACAGGAGATGGTCAGAGATTGCAGAATCATACAGGAGATGGTCAGAGACTGCAGACAAAATACAGGGGATGGTCAGAGATTGCAGACAAAGTACAGGAGATGGTCAGAGACTGCATACATGACATAGGAGATGGTCAGAGACTGCGGACATGGTACAGGAGATGGTCAGAGACTGCAAAGTACAGGAGATGGTCAGAGACTGCAGACATAATTAGGCTGAAATTGCACCCGGGTCACATATGAATCACACAGAACGCACAGCGCGTTCCTGTGTTTTCATAGTGTGAACCCTGCCCTGTGACCTGGAACCCACACCTTGCTCCACTAACTTGCTTTGGAAGGGGGGAACTAGTATGGGCACCTGGAGCAATTTTCCACATCTCTTGTGGGGTGCCAAGGGCCACCCGCTCTGTGGCAGACATCTCTTTAATATTGGGGGGAGAGGATATGTGCTAAGGGGTCTGGATTTCATATCCAAGCCCCCTTGTAGCAGAGGTATTAAAGTGCCCCCTAGAAGATATCCCCCATTACTCAAAGTGAACTGTATGCTAGTTTCCACCTCACCCTCTTGTTCATGCTCCCCATCCTCTGGAAGACTCACTGTGGATTAGTTCAGATAAATGATCTCAGTCCAGCAGCATTGTCAGCAGCGTGGTGAGCCTTCTCCCCTCCTCCTCTTCTGTGTACACAGGAAAACAAAACAGCAGGAGGAGGAGGGGCGGGTTCACTCCACAGCACTCTCTCTGCACTGTGTATGTGTCCTGCAGCTGGGGACAGTGGGGAGAGATGTCGGGTCTGCCCTGTCATTAAAAGTAGAGCTCACGGGCGGCGTGCGGGAACGAAGATACCCTGCACAACTGCGGCATTCCATTACTATGATTCGTCGGGGAAGTTAGCGGGCCGCCTGTGTAGTCAAGGCACGCCGCACAGGGAGCCACCGGTGGGTCTAAATAATGTGCCCGGGTCTCAGGCAGCCAGAGACCCAGACACATGTTTCAAAACCCGTACTGTCCGGGTGAATCCCTGACAGGTGGCAACCCTAGCCCGCGCACCTGTCCGCGTCAGCGTGTGCACGTGCGCAGTGTTTGGCGCTAATTGGCCTACTTACATTGCCTGCACACTCTGCTCAGTGCTGTCTGATCATCAGCTCCCAGTGTCCTTGCTCCTGTTACCTGTACTTGTGTTCCTGATCTCCTGATGACCTGGCTTGCTACTTGGATACTCCTGACTTCTGCCTTCACCCGATCTCGGCCTGTCTTGACTCCGCTACTGCCTGCTCCTCTGTAACTCGCTGCCCTTCTGTTGCCGAACCCTGCTTGTGTCCAGACCTGCCTGTCCTGCTCCTGCTCAGCACCCGTTGTCTGTGTTCCAGCCTGCCAACCTGCTGCTTGAAGATTATCTACCTTCCTGCATCTGGAACCTTACTACCAGACTCTCATACCATTCCGCACTCCCGTGCCTCCTATCTTTTCTACCAGGGGCCGCGAGTCGGACACATAAGGGAGACCACCCTCTGCCCAAGCGGACTTACCGGCCAGGTATGTAGAAGTCTGACACACAGGCTGTATTGCGCTATGTGATGAACTGTGTTTCTTTTTTAGGTCCTGCCTTCCTATGAATCCGGAGTTATTCCAGTTGATGCCATTAGGCTAAAAGATCATTCCTCTTCGATGCTACATATCCCTCTAAGGATCTGATCCCCACACCAGCTTTCTATGATCTATTATCTGGTAGTTTGTTTTCTTCTTTTTCCTTTTTGGTGTGTGGACATTTTTGTCAGGAATATATTGTTAATATATGTACTTAATTATGTATTAGGCTCTGTTTCCACTATTGCGTCCCTAAAGTCGCGCGATTTACACTGCTACTTTACAATGCGATTTATGTTGCGATTTGATGCGACTTTAAAAACGACTTTGTGCGACTTTGATGTTCTGCGATTTAGACAGAGTGATGTAATTCCTTATCCTGCTTAGTTATTTCCCCTTCCTGTTTCGTTGTCACGTGTTGTATGTTGTTTAGCAAACATGTTGGCCATGCAATATATTGGGTCAGCAGTCATTATGGCTGCTGCAGCAGCATTAATAGATGAAGAAGAGGATAACTGGAGGAGGAGAAGGTATAGATTTTGGATCCATCCCATCATCGCCCAAAGGGAAGGGAGAGGCCAGTTGGGGTCCTTTACAATGACCTCCGTGCTCATGAAGACAAAATTTTTCAACTACACACGAATGTCAATTAGAAGGTGAGATTATTTTTTTATGTCAACTTGCAAATGCTCCAAGATATATTTCTGAAAACGTGTATATGCCTGGTCAGTATGACTCTTTTTCTAATTTTTAGCTTTGAATAGCTAGAAGTGTTAACTATAACCTGATCAAATTTTTTAAAAAATGGCACTAGATTGTTAAATGTTTGATTTTTACATGGTCAATGTAGATAATAGCCATACATTTTATATTTACAGTTTTGATGAATTGTTGGCTTGGCTCTCTAGCCATCTAGAGTGAAAAAACACCAGTTTCCGAAGGAGTATTCCAGCTGTTGCAAGACTGATTATAACATTGAGGTAACTGTTTATACCTACTTTTTCTTCTTCTTACCTCATATGTGGCATTTGGATATCCACATCATTCTTTCATCCTCTTTACATGAAGTGAAATAATAAATCCTAGCATGTTATTGTGGATGAAATTATTTTTCCAATATTATTTTTCCCTCTACATCACCAGTGTCTTTTTCCTGCTCCTCTTCTTCCTTCACTTCCTCAGGCAGCTCCTTCCAAGCTCATTTTTAGATCTAATATCGAATTAGTTTATTGTTAATATGTATCATTATAATAAACTGTATTTACTGTTCCATTTTAGGTACCTGGCAACTGGACATTCCTTTGCAAGTTTGCATTATTAATTTTTGGTTGGCAAAACTACTGTCAGCAATATTGTCCACGATACCTGCAGAGACATCTGGAATGTCCTTAGGGATTTCGTCCTGAAGAAGCCCACTTGCGAAGATTGGTGCAAGATCGTGGAAGTTTTCTGGGATCGATGCAATTTCCCTAATTGTCTCGGGGCAATTGATGGAAAACATATGAGGGTAGTGATGCCAATTGGCAGTGGAACCAAATACATTAACTACAAAAAATATTTTTCTTTTGTATTACTAGCAGTGGCTGATGCCAATTATTGTTTTAGCTATATAGACATAGGATCGTATGGTAGCAGCTCAGACTCCAGTATTTTCCAAAGATCATATTTTGGAAGAACGTTGAGGGAAAATGGTCTGGACCTGCCACAGGACTGTCCATTGCCAGGAACAAATGGGCCGCCAATGCCATTTGTGTATGTTGGGGATGAGGCCTTTGCTGTCAGTGAGCATCTATTAAGGCCTTATTCCAATAGGTGTCTGAGTGAAGAGAAGTGAATCTTCAATTACCAGTTAATGAGGGCAAGACGAGTGGTAGAATGTTCATTTGGCATTTTAGCAAACAAGTGGCGTTTGCTACATACACTTATAAATTTAAAACTTGAGAATGCAATATCTGCAGTAAAAGCAGCATGTGTGCTTCATAATTTTGTAAGAATTTGTGATGGTTATCTTTTTTCATGCACGATCTGGATAGTGTACAATGGAGTGGCAGTAGGGGCACCACCAATAGTGCCACTGTGCGTGAGGGATTTTCATCGTATTTTACGTCTGCTGCTGGTTCTGTCCCTGGCAGCAGGATGCCATTGCATAATGTATGTCAAGCATTTTTGATTTTACTATTATTTAGATGACTGTTATGTTTAATTGCATCCAAATGTAGAATAACAGGTCTTTAACACAAAGTATAAAAAGGATAAGTCGAAAACGCATAATTTAACCAGAATAATTTTTATTTTCCGGATTTTTGTGCAAGAATGCAGCAAAAAAATGTTTTGTTTTGGGTGAACTACACCATTTGTTGTTTTTTTATTTTGAACTACCACAACAAATAATAAAATAATAAAATATATCACTTTGAACAACACCAAAATAAAAGTCATACAACAAATAAAATATATAATCATAATCTTTTTTACAAGCAAAATCTTTTTGCAAGAAGGCAAAAAAAAATAGTTCCATGAACAAAAAATAGAACAAGTCTCAAAACCACAGCAAAAAATATATAAAATTACAATTGCTGGTAGATTTGGTTTCAGTGGTCCCAGAAACTGAACTATTGGTTGGTCCAGGGAAATCGACTGATGGTCCCGGGTAGTATTTCCTTTCAAGAAAAGGCATAACCTGACTGGGTGTAGGCTGCCTAAGTTGGTGAGTGGTTGGGGGGCCAAGGGTATAGGTAGTGAGGAGCAGGAATTGGATGCAAAATGCGTGGCCTGGAGGGATTCAGCATATTACCATACTGGTCACAGTATGGCCGGTTTATTGGTGGAGCATACTGTGTACTTTGAAAGTGAGGGTATTGTTGATAAGGGGGATATTGGGAAAGGGGGGTTGCATATATGGTGAGGATGTTGTTGAGGTGAGGATGTTGTTGGCCCCTCACCCACAAAGGATTGAGCAGTTGACATCAAAGCCATCCTTGACATCCTGTTTACATATGCCTAAAATTACAGTGAGAAATGCTGTGTCTTCACACTGGTTTTCAGCCATTTTAGTGGACATCTGACTGACTACATCTAAGATTTTATCCATGGGTTTCACAGACTTGGCACTTCGCCTTGAAGATCTTTGCAAAGGCCTAGAGACATTGCTAGGTGCTGGTTCTGCATCCTCCTCATTCATTGAGTTTGTTGTTGACCTTGATTCATCTACGAACAGTTCCTTGTCAACATTGTCTTGGAATTGTTCTTGCTCCACCTCCAAAGCAGCTTCCTCTGACTCATCTTCTGGTGCCAAACCCTGTGTGCTGTCTTCCCAGCTGGCTTGGGTTCTGAAATACAAATCACATATTTTTAAAGTAAGCATTACAATTTGATATGTAAAATTCATAATATATGCCTGCTGATAACTTACTCTCGCATTTCCAACACTGGTTTTAAATATCAAGATCCCCGGCATCGGCATATGGGGCTAATCTTTTTGAGCCAGAACCACTCCTTCCTTCTTTTAATTTTCATATGTACCGGATGTAGCAGTCTTTGAGACTTCTCCATCGACTTTGTAACGAGTGCACTACAAAGTATAAAGAAAATACCAAATTAAAAAAAAAATCTTTATTAACTGCCCATAGGTCATTCATTTGCTAGGCTGCATAATTGATATGGATGGTGTTAAAACAACCGCTAAATATATTATCCATGACACCTGCATAATTTGTCATGTGCTGAAGGATGTCGACAGGGCCATCTTTAATATTATTTGGACCGTGGGCAAATATTATTTGCTGGCCCACACACACACACACACAGATAGTGTTGACAGGGGATTCCCTCCTGCCAAATCATTGTGATCTCCTGGCAGGAGAAGCGGTCCCCACCAAGAAAACACAGTGCACATTGTTAACACACACCTATTGGTTGCTGAACATTTAAATAGGTGCAAGGCACAAAGTGCTAAGCAGCATATATCAACCACTTACTTTTTGAAGACCATTCTGTAGCTGATAAAGAGTCCCAGGTATCATAATATATGCGAGCCACTTCCAACCATGCTCTCTCCTTCTTTGCATGATCTTTGTAACCTGGATCTCTGAGGTCATATATTGCCGGATGTTGTCTGACAAGCCAAATAATTTCCTCATTGTCATGAACTTGTCGCTTGTTCTTTCTAGCCCTAGGCATGCTTCCTGCTGTCTTCCACACTCACATACATCAATATAGGAAGTGATGTATTTGGGAGGAGCAGAGATCATGTGCTTCCGTAGACTTCCGTGGAAGTCAAAACAAAGTTGTGGTGTCAGACATGTACATACAGCTGCATTGCGACTTAATAATTTTCTATGGAGAACAAGTCGCACCGAAGACGGAACAAAGTAGTGCAAGAACCTTTTTTGGAGTCACTGCGACTTGAGTCGCACCAATTAGAATAGGGACCATTGAAATACATGGGTTTTGACTTGTCATGCGCCTTGACACATGTCAAGGCGCAAAACAACTCGCAGTAGTGGAAACAGAGCCTTAGTGATGCGATCAATATCTGTTTATTTATATATTGCTGAATTAGCGCTGTGCTCTTATATTTTGGTTTTTGTAATTACACAGACAGGGTAATATGGTCAATGAACCACTAAATGCCACTCAAAAGCTATAGCAATGGTAATTCTAACTACAACAGGTGCAATTAGAGTCTCTTTAGCAGCATCAACTAACAAGAGGTAAACCCGTCCTTGTGCACACACTATGCATGTAAACCCTGTTGAGTGTGGGTATTTGAAAGTTGATGCCGCTCCCCAAGCTCCGTGGACCGTAAAGGAAAACCTCCACCCTCAATGAGAAACAGGTGCAAGCTGTGCACAAGTCTATGGTAGCAAGTAAATCCCGGACTGCTGCACTCTGAGAACGATCATCTTTATTCCAAATGTATTAAAATCCAACAAAAGTCATCAGATACGATAGTAGAATAGCGATAGCTAACCCATTTCACATACAAAGATGCTTACTCATAGCTAAAAGATAAGTGAATGTAGTCACAGCTAAATAGATCTATTAGACTAATAGACTTTTGTTGGATTTTAATATTTTTGGAATAAAGATGACTGTTCTCAGAGTGCAGCAGTCCGGGATTTACTTGCTACCATAGGTGTGTGGGTGTTTGTGTCTCTAGTGAATGGGGTGACCCTGAACATAATGTAATAAAAATATTCCTGCGCTAATATGACCCTGACCTATGACCCTGAACATAGCTGAAAATACTTGGCACCCTATAGTCAACATTGTGACTTTCTCTCAATTCAGTCTCCGGCACAACATCAGGCCCTCTTAGCTCCTCTCTAATGGCTCTGTTCCCTTGGATGTGAGGCACAGACCCTGACCGCAGGTCTGTACCAGTCACTCTCTTCCATGGACTACCCAAATCTTGATCAGTTTGCCAAGGAAAACTGTGAAGCTCTCTTCCTCTAGGTGCAACCACTTGTGGGAATTGAAGTCCAGTAGCCATAGTCTTCAATAGCAAGAACGGTGCAGTGTTCCCTTTAAGAACTAGAATACCGATCATCCATAGATTCTGCCCAGTAAGTTCTCTCTGAGGCTTTCATTGGCTCCTTCTCTTCCTCCCTCTGATTGGATCAATACTGCCAAAGGGGAAGGGGGTGAAGCAGAAACAGAATGATTTTACACAGATCCACTCCCATCTCCCTCTATATAGCAGGGGCAAGGAGAGAAAGTTTCACAGCATCCAGCCTGCTCTGCAGCTCTAACATTGTCTCTTTTTGCACAGTGTACCAGCAGGGGGGGTGTGACCGGGGGGGGGGGAAGGCTGCATTCCTTATTAGGTCACATGCTGCTGCTAAAAGAGGGGAGAGGTGAGTGGGAGATTGAATACACACATATAGCCATCAGAGCACCTGTCTGCACACTCCTCCCACTAAAGAACCTTTGGTCCCCCAAAATGAGAGTCTGGTACCATTTAAAACAGATATCTTCAACCTACAGCCCTCCAGCTGAACTACACATCCCATGGGGCATTGTAAAACTCTGACATTCACAGACATGACTAGGCATGATGGGAATTGTAGTTCCTGAACAACTGGAGGGCCATAGTTTGAAGACCCCTGATTTAAAATGTCCACAACCTGGTACGTGCTTTTAAATATACATCTGGAGGCAAAACCTGGTAACTAACCATAGACCCTGATGTCTGAGAACACACTACGGCCAGTGTGTCAAAGGTTACAGATCATCCAACAGATGATGGAATAAGTGAAAAACTTATCTGCAGGTAGCCATCACAGGGGTACTTATCTGCTCTGATGCCCTAGATGTCTAAGTCTTCCAACTATTTCAGTGACATATACTTCAAGTGATTGTTGTAGAAGTCTCGGTTCAGTAAAGTCACTTGAGCACCTGAAGTGAGGAGAGCTCTTGAGAAGATTCTTTACACTAACACTGCTACCACAGGGGAAAAGCCTATCAACTTTTCAGTAACTTAGGTAATATTGACTGGTGTAGCAGGTCTAGTCGAGTGGACTTGATTCTTCCTTCCACAGTTCCCCAAATGATGCTTCCAACGATGTCTTGGAGACTGATGCACACTCCTATCTTGGACAGGAACAAGCGTCTCCAATTGTCTCTTTGGGGTGTCGGAAGGGGTATATCTTAAAGACTCAGACATATTCCTCTTTCTTGCATCACATCACAATTGGAAGCTGGTTGAAGTAGTCAGGCACCTGGCCAAATCTCAGGAATTTCTCTGTGACCTCTGTGGATGCTCTTTTCCTTTCTGCAGACTTTGGCATGCACACTTGTAGTGGCCAACACCTCCACAATTATAGCAGCAGTGAGCACCAATGTAATAAGGGGCACAGAACACTGAGCACCAAATTATTAACAGACACAGATAACTAGCCAAGTAAGAAGGTGCTTTCTCCTTGTCCCATAGTTCTAATTCTTGCACTCTATATGCAATGTTGTATATTACAGCTCTACTAAGGTTTATCTTAGAAACAATCTCTTATTATTTAATGGACTACTTTGCTGTCCCTTCTCTAATGCTGGCTGTTTTCTAATTTTATGTAGTTTGCTGACTACTCTATAAACCTTTTTGCCAATTATCTCTGTCCAATCCCTATATTGATTATCCTCCTGCTAGCTATAGCCTGTTAGATAAAGACCACCAGGCCCAGGCTCTATAATCCAAAATGTAGGTTTCTGGGGGCACCCAAGAGGCACTTCATGTATATAAAACATCCTGGAAAAATAACTGTTATAAAGTGCAGGTATACCAGAGATTGAAAGAACTACAGACTACTGGTCATGCCATGTATAGTAGCAGGGTCACCATATGGCCCTTCCATGATCCCTATTCTAAAAACAACATTTTCCTCGATTTCTGTACTGAAAGGTGTAATTTGTTGACTTTTGACTTGAATCTGACTTCTTGGAAAGCAGTATTCTTTGTTTCTTTTAAGTGAGAAATTCTGAATTTGACATCTCAGAATTTGCCGCTTGAAAACAAGGACATGTGGGGGGCTTAATAATATTTAAACATAAAAAGACCATGTCCTTCTATGCATTTATCTATGTATCAAATGTGCAGAGTGAGGGAAAACAGGCGCTACGCTGTACTATAAAGAATAATTGTTTGTGTGCCCCTCTGAGACCAAAACATATTGTGCAATAGCTTATGAGTAGAAAGATTAATGTGCACTGCAGATCATATTACAATATTTTCTTTAAGATTTAAATAAAAATGCAGGATGGCTTTATCTACAGGACGTAAAGGTATATAGGTATTGTCAACGAGTTATGTGCATTTTAAGGACATTTTGACAAAGGGGGTTATGTTACAACAGAAAAATATTTTAAAGTATAATACAGTAGCACTTTTTTTTATAATAAAGTTTTTATAGAAGATATGAAAGACATAACAGATGAGAGCATAAACGCGGGCGCAGCCGCTGTGATACGCATATGGATGGAACAATATATTGGTTCAAGATAGAATACATATGGAATAATATAACATTTAACACTTGGTAAGAGGAAAATGGTCAAATAAGATTCATTGTTACTTCGTTCTTTCAGAGATCAACAGAAGGAGTGAAATATAGTCTTTTTTATAGTGGATCTTGTATCTAGATTCTGGTGTGGAGATATGAGACGTTAGGATAGAGGGTTAGGATTAGGGGTGTAATGGGGGGGGATTTTTCAGGGAAGGTGACTAAAGAGTGTTTAATTGTTTTCTGGTATTATGTTGAAGAGGATGGTGGAAGGGGAAGTCCGGAGAGTTACCCGTTCCGCCTCCTCGCTACAGCGCTCAAGGTCGTTTCAGGTCAAAGCTTGTTTGTATTCGTCCATTATGATGAAGTTCAACCAGTAAGACCAGTGTTTACTAAATTTGGAAGGGGTGTCTTTTGCTTGGTGTATTAGTTCTTACATTTCCGCATTTTTTTGTATGCGTCTAAACCAGTCTGCTACAGACGGTGGTTCTGGGGAGCGCCATTTTGCTGAGATACACATCTTTGCCACATTTACCATATGCATGGCAAGTGAGTGAAGGTAAGCTTTTTTCAGGGTCGAAGACTGGTGTAGCAAAAATTGCGCTGGTGAGTAACTGAGCGTGTAAGTTGTTATTTGGTTTGTAAGTTGGTGAACCTCGTTCCAGAAAGGTTGCAATTTTGTAAAATTATGTAAAAGCGATCCAAGCTCCTTCTCGCATTTCCAACAGTTTGAGGAAAGTGAAGGGTAGATTTTGTGTAACCTAAGGGGGGTTCAATACCATCTTGAGAATACTTTGAATGCATTCTCTTGTGCATACACATTAACTGTTCCTTTGTGTATACATGTATATATATTTCCCAGTCTGGGTCTGATAGATGGATTGATAGTTTTAGTTCCCACTTATGGCTGGCCCAGTTTGATTAGGGTTTTTGGTCTTTGAATAGCATAGCGTATTTATAGGAAATCAAGTGGCATTGGGGTTCAGTTTTCAAGAAGAGTGATTTGAAGGGGGTGAGTTGTCTTGACCAGTCAGGTCCTGGTTTGGGTTTGTCAAGAAAGTGTCTGATTTGTACGTATATCCAAAAAGGAAATGTTCTATTTGTCATCAGTGTAGCTAGTTTGGATTGGGGGATGAGGTGACCTCTTTCAAAGAAATGTTCTGCTCGGAAGGTGTGGTGTGGCCATGATTCTGTCAGAAAGGATGTGGAGGTTCCGGGTGAAAAGTCTGGGTTTTGGCGTAGTGGAGTCATGGGGCCTAGTAGCGAGGATATTTTATGTTTGCGCCAAGTTTCACGGAAGGAAATTAACATTGAGTGAATGAGTGGATGATTTTTGCAGTTCAGAGGGGTGTGTTTTGGGGCTATCCATTGGATTTGGAACAGCGGGAGAGTGGACATGTAATGTTGCAACTGGACCCAAGCTTTAACCTTGGAGTGAATGTTCCAATCGATAATTCTGGCCAGATGGCAAGCTTGGTAGTATTTTTGTAGGTCTGACCTATGCCTCCTTTGAGTTTAGGGATGGTAAGTCTGGAATAGTTTAATCTCGGGCGAGATGAGCTACAAATGAAGTCCGTACTTGCTTACTGGTACGTTGAAAAGAATGTGGTTAGGAGTTTTATCGAGACAGTTTGTAGTAGGTATAGAATTCTGGGTAAAATGTTCATTTTAATGATAGCGGCTCTGCCAAACCAAGAGAAAAGTCCAGTGGACCACATCATCAGGTCCCCTTTTATGTTGCGTATTAGCATTAGGTAGCTAGTGGAGTAAAGGTCTGTGAGGGAGGATTGTAGCTGGATGCCTAGATATGTGATTGCATGTTTATTCCACTTAAACAGGAAATTTGATTGGCATTGTCGGCAGATGGCTGAGGGTAACGTGACATTTAGGGCGTGGGATTTTGTAAAATTGATTTGTAGGTTGGTTAGAGCTTTGAAGGTGTTAAATTTTCTTTCTTTCTTTCTTTCTTTCTTTCTTTCTTTCTTTCTTTCTTTCTTTCTTTCTTTCTTTCTTTCTTTCTTTCTTTCTCTTTCTTTCTTTCTTTCTTTCTTTCTTTCTTTCTTTTTAGGCTGCGCTCCCTACCGAGACCTGAAAAACCCACGGGAGTCAAATAAAAAAAAAAACAAGAGAAAGTCTGTTGGAGGCAAAAGTGCTCAAAGATAGGCAAGCGGTGAATATTAAGGGGGGCCTGAGAGAGTCCCCCCTGTACTCAAATGGGCCAAAGTGTTCAACAAAAAGAGAAAAAAAAGAAAAGAAAAACTGTTCTAGGGTATGTGCTTACTCCAGAACAAGTAGTGGGACAATTCATCCTGAGGCTGAACAGAAAGAGAAAAGAAGAAGAAAGTTACAGGAAGAGGGAGAGAAGGGGGGAGAGAGTGATATTTTTTCCTGCGCTATTATCCAGGAGATCTTCTGTTTGGTCGGGAAAAAGGAGACCGGACGGGGATTTCCATGAGTGTGCTATTGTTATCTTGGCCCCCAGTAGAATAAAATGGATTAGGGATTGAGTCAATTTGGGTACATCAGGGATTCAGCTACTAAGGAGTGCTATGGTTAGATCCTGTTTCACTGCGTATCCAGTGGACTTGCGTATGAGATTAAAGATTCTGATCCAAAAACCCCTGATTTTGGGGCACTCCCAAAGGGTGTGTAGGAGGGAGCCTACGTGGCCACATCCTCTGAAGCAGTGTGGAGAGGACTGAGGATAGAATTTGGTGAGGCGGGTGGGAACCAGGTACCATCAGGATATAACTTTGAGGCCCGCTTCCACAAGGGAGATATTGAGTATTCCCCTGTAAGAGAGGGCAAAGTTCGTGTGCCAAGTCTCCAGGTCCCACTCCAACTGAAGGTCTCGCTCCCAACTCAACATATAGGTCACTTTCTCCAAAGGGTCAGCTAGCGCTGAATAGATTAGGGAGATTCCCTCTCTCACGCTCGTGGCTGAGGAACAGCAAAGTTCATATTGAGTTACAGAGAGCGGGGAGTCAGAACTTTTCCATACCTGGCAGAGGAAATGTAACAGCTGGTTATAGCGGAATGTTTCCGAAGGTGGCATGTCCAATTTGGATATGCAATAACTAAGTGTAATGGGACCATTGCTATTGAAATATTGCCCTATTCAATAAAGGCCTTTGTCAAGCCACCACCTGAAAGCCTTAATATTTAATCTGGGGGGGAATTGGGGGTTATAGAATATGTGTGCTAAAGGGCGCCAAGCCAAGGTCAGGGAGTGTCTTTTGTGTAAGGAATCACATAGGGTCATTGAGTGTGATAATGTGGGGGATAAGTTTGGGGGCCGATCTTTCTGTGAGGTCCAGATTAGAAAATCTAGAGTGTGGTTGGGGGTTGCCTGTCTTTCTATGTCTACCCAATCTGGTTTCAGACCTTTGGAATAAATAACTGAAAATTGGCATAGCTGGGCGGCCTGATAATACCACCATAAGTTGGGTAGTCCTAAACCTCCCCTTTTCCTGGATCTGTACAGAACATTCTTATAGAGACGGTGTCCCTTACCCCCCCAAATGAAGCGTATAATCGCTGACTGTAGTTTGTCGCCCCTTTGTGATGGGTATGGGGAGAGTGCGGACGAGATACAAAATCTTGGGAAGCAGGGTCATCTTGACCACATTCGCTCTCCCCAGCCAGGACATTTTATAGAGGGACCTTTGCAAGAGGTCTTCCGACAGTCTCTTGAGCATTGGGGGGTAGTTATGGCAATGTAGTAGTTCAATCTTAGAAGTAAGGTGTACACCCAGGTAGGGAAGAGAAGCTGAGCTCCAGGAAAAGGGGAAATGGTTTTTCAATCTGTCCACTAGTTCTTGGGGGGCGGAGATGTTGAGTGCTGTTGATTTGGACATGTTAACTTGCAGGTCGGAAACCGATCTGAAAGTTTTCAGGAGTTGAAGAATGTTGGGAGTGGAGATGAGAGGGGAAGTGACAAACAGGAGGACATCATTGGCAAATAGGGCACATTTATGAGTCCGTTGGCCACATTTAACTCCATGTATGTCCGGGTGTTGTCAGATAGCCAATGGCAACGTTTCTATCGCAATGGCGAAAAGGATGGGGGAGAGAGGGCAACCCTGTCTGGTGCCTTTCAGTATGGGGGATTGATGCGAGAAGTGACCTTGTAGTTTAATTTGGGCTTTTGGGGAAGAATAAAGGGTTTTGAGGGTTCTAATGAATTCCGGGCCAAAGCCCCATTTTTGGAGAACAGAAAAAAGGTATGGCCAGGTGATTGTGTCAAAGGCCTTTTGGTGGTCTAAGGAGAGGATGTATCCTGATTGGGGGGGCCCCATCCCAAGAGGATTGCATTAGGAAAATTAAATCTACCCTCTCCTAATCTGGTCCGGTCACTGCCTCCCGGGGATAAATCCCACCTGATCCTTATGGATATAAGAGTCCATGAAGGAGGCCAGTCTGTTTGCCAAAATTTTCGTCATTATCTTTAAGTCATTATTGATTAACGAGATCGGCCTATAGTTTCCCACTTCACTGGGATCTTTACCTTGGTTGGGAATAACAGTTATATAAGCTAGGTTGGCTGCCAGCTCCAGGGGAGACCCCTCAGGGAGTTATAGAGGCGGACTAGATGAGGAGAGAGGACCTCAGAAAATGTTTTGTAATAATGAGCAGGAAAGCAGTGGGGGCCTGGGGCTGAACTTTTCTTAAGATTCTTAATTACCTCTCTGACCTCCTCTACCCGGAAGGGTGACTCCAAAATAGAGCGGTGAGCATCTGAGAGTTTGGGAATGGTAATATCCTCCAGGAATGAATTAATGGAGTTGGAGTTATTCGGGTCAGGTGCGGCATACAGTTTGGAATAGAAGGAGTGAAAAGTTTCCAGAATTTTTGGGGGATTTTGGGTTAAGGTGCCAGACAGGGATTTGATTTTGGGGAGGGAGAAAGTTTTTATTTTGGGGGATAGTTTAGCTGCTAGGTGTGGGCCAATTTTGTTGGCCCTCAGATAGAATCTGCCACTCAACCAGCTTAGGTGTTTGTTGGCATTGGAGGTCAGGGCTAAATTCAGGGCTACTCTAGTGGATTCTAATTTGGCCAACGTGTCGGACGTAGGGTTACACTTATGGGATTTGCTGAGGGATTTGAAGTCTTTTTCAAGTTTTTCCACATCTGCTTTCCTTTCCCTTTTTAATTTGGACACGAGCTGGATAATTTTTCCCCTTAATACAGCTTTGTGTGCCCCCCAAAGGAAGCTTGGGGTCGTGTCTCCAGTGTCATTAATGAGGAAAAATTCCTTGATATATTTTTCTAGCATGGTACAGTGGACTGGGTTGGACAAGAGGGATTCACTTAGGCACCATTGGGGGGGCCCGGAGGCGAAAGGGAGCTAGTGATTCTAAGGGACACCAGAGAGTGATCCGACCAGGGTACTTCATGGATAGAAGCGTGTGATGCGATGTGAATTTCTGAATTGGGGATAAAAATGTAGTCAATACTGGCATACGTTTTATGCGGTGCAAAGTAATGTGTATAGTCCTTAGAAGAGGGGTTCAATTCCCTCCAGGAGTCAATTAGGCCCAGGTCACAAAGTAAATGGGCTATACGGAGACTCTGTTTAGGTGGTTTTTTGAGATGTGGCCTATCCTGGTCTGACCTGTCCAGCATATGATCGAATGCTATGTTGGAATCGCCACCTATAATTACTCTTCCTTCCAGTAGGGGGGAGAGAGTTAACAACATGGAGGCAAAGAAGTGTGCTTGACCTTGGTTCGGGGCATAGTAGGAACTAATGGAGTACATCACTTCCTCAATGTGCCCTTTAGCCAGAATGTATCTACCTTCCGTGGCCTTAACTGTGTGTGTGTGTGTACAAATGGAATTCATTTAGCCAATAGGATGGCGACCCCCCTTCTCTTAGAGTCCCCATTTGCCAAATAGAAGGTGGGGAAGTTACGGTGGAGAAAGGAAGGGGTGTAGCTGGAGGGAAAATGGGTCTCCTGTAGTAATACAATATCAAGGCTTCTGGCGTGATAGCTTTAAAGGGCCTTCCGGCATTTAGAGGGCGAGTTCCTGCACATTATGTGAAGCTATCTTTAAAGATAAGTGGTGAGGGTTAAAATCAGCCATGAGTGTGAGCGGGGTTAGCGAATATGTATAAGGGGAGCTTACCTCTGTCTCTGGAGAGCTGAGATCATCTCTTGAGGACCTGGGAACCTGAGGGCGCCTTAAGGAGAAATCAGAACGTTTTCTCTGCGAAGGTTCCTGTAGTATGTAGCTGCGAAAGGTGGGGGAGTGGAGAAAAGACATAGGAAGAGAAGAGAGAAGGAAGGAGGAGAAGAGAAAAGAGGGTGAAGGAAAAGAAAACATTAGTACCAAGAAATATACTGAGTCTATTAATGTAGTTACATGACTGGCAAGCCTAGTCCTAGTCCGAGCCCCCAACAGGGGGAATCGGAGAGGATACAATCACGTAAGGGGTTGTGTATCTGGTGTCACCAGAGGGATACTAATCCCTCTATGTCACAACAGAAGGGGTGGCATGTTGGGCCGCTCTGACCGTCAGGTCCCCTTATGGCAGTGGTTCTCAACCTCAATAGTGCCGTGACTCCTTCATAAAATTTCCCAAGTTGTGGGGACCCCTAACAGTAAAATAATTTTTGTAGCGTGGGTTATCAGCACCTAAGGCAAGAAAAGTAATTTGCGCCCCTAACCCACGGACATTTAGCGCTTGTACAGTATTAAAACCCCTTATGGTACATTTTTGAGATGTACCACTCTTTCTCTTTGTTCTCCTTTCTTTCCCTTTTATCTCTCCCTATCCTAATTTCTGGGAGAGTGGTGCGGGCTTCAGGAACAGCCCAGGATTCAGTGACCCCTGGTAAATCATCATTCGACCCCCGATAGGGTTCCGACCCCCAGGTTGAGAACCACTGCCTTATGGGGAAAAATGACATTGTGGGACCTGAAAAGGCGAGTATAATAAAAAAATACTCAAGTTCGAATCAACCAAAAGCATCATAACAGTAAAAACACACATTAACTGCAAAAAAGAGGAGAAAATTGGGGTTTCCTTGCAGGGGAAGGAGGGAGGGGAAGGAAGGGAGAGAGGGCGGAGGTGGGTGATAGGGAAATCAATTGGGGAAGAATAATTAGAGGGAACAAAACTTTGTACATATAAACACTGTTAATCAAAGACCAGCCCTGCCAGGGGGTGAGGCAGGATGAACAACAGGTATCCCAATTAGCCATTGAAGGGGCTAATGAAGCACATCTCAATGAGACCAGAGGCCTAATGAGTTCATCAGCGATCAGATGTGTGTAGAGAAAATCACTACACAAGTGGGTGGAGCAGACTTCCAGCCCAAAAAATAGGGGTAAAACATCCCATCAGGGAATAAAAGCAGGGCAGATCATCTCGGGGGGGGGTGAGAGACTCGGTGTCTCTTTGATAGTTGCTTGTTCCACAGCGGGGTCAGTGGGCTACCCGGGAGAGGTCGTTTGGAGGAGCTAGTCTTGGCAGCTGGTTGCTGAGGTGCTAATTCTTGAGAGATAAATCCCAGTTGTAACAGCAAGTGTTCGCTGTCCTGAAAGTTGGTGAATCCATACGATTTATCTCTGAACTGAAACTGAAGACGGAAGGGAAATGACCAACGATATTTGATGGATTTCTGAGCAAGAATCTCAAGGAGAGGCTTGAGGGATCTCCGCTTTTGGATAATGGTAGGGGAAAAAAAAATTGGATCTTGTTTCCCTAGAATGTGATGTTGTCTAGATTGCAGGTTCTTATCATAACATCCTCTTTAACGCCATTATAGTGGGGTTTGACTACAATTTCCCTCGGGAGCCCATCCTGGCGGGGGAGCTGTAGGGCTCTATGTACTCTGTCAAGTTCGAGTCTGTGGCCCTGGATGTCCGGTATAATGTCTTTGATGAAAAGTTTGACCGTGCTTGGTATATCCGTAACCGATTCAGGGATCCCCCTTATACGGAAATTGTACCTCCTGCTCCTGTTTTCCAAATCCCCTAATTTGGCCAATGCAGTTTCAAGTTGATCTTGTAGTGTCTGGATGCAGGTAGTGTTTTGGTTGGTGCGGGCGGATGTGTTGTCCACTGCCTGCTCAATAGCGTCCATACGGGCTCCTAGGCTCTGCAAATTAGCCTTAATGGTAGCTGTAATTTGTGATGCATTTTGGGCAAGGCCTGCAGCCAGCATTTCAAAGAAGCTGTGCAGCAAATGATTCATGTCAGGGTGATAGGCTGACGGCATAGGGGAGGTCTGCTGGGTGCCTGCAAGGCCTAGAGGGGAGTTTATCATGGGTGTGTGGAGGAGATCCTCCATTGTCCTGCTCAGCAGGTATTCTGTAGAGGCAGATGAGATCCCCTGGGGGATACTGGTACTCACGGGGGTTGCCAGCAGGGGACTGGGCTGCTGGTGAAGTGATGGTGGGTCAGCAATGGTGTCCTGCTCCTCTGTGCCTCGTGCAAGCGCCGCAGCCGCCATCTTGGATGGTGCAGGGGCCGCCAGATTAAAGCCCAGCTTGTGGCTAACTTCTCGTTTTGGGAGGTGTTTAGGTGTTAAATTCTTTAAGTAAGTTTGGGATTGTCATAAGTGGTTCAGTAAGGAATAGTAGGATGTCTGCAAAGGCGGCTAGTTTGTAGGTATGTTGATCTATTTTGATTCCCTTGATATCTGGGTTTGCTGTAATGCATCTTAGTAGTGGTTCAAGGGTAAGGACAAAGATCAGTGGGGATAGGGGGCACCCCTGGTGTGTTCTGTTCGAAATTGTGAAGGCATCCGATAGGTGGCCGCGGACTCTAGCTGTGGGATTAGAGAAAAGTATGAGTATGAGTATAAGGTTTAGCATTCAGAAGGGAAGACCAATGGATTTTAATGCTTCCGTCATATAGTCCTAGGCCACTCTATCAAATGCTTTCTCTGCGTCAAGGGAAAGAAGAAACACCTGGCGGTGATTAGTTGTGAGCCAATGAATGTTAATGGCCTTGAGTGTGTTTACGCTTCCCTACCTGGAATGAAACCATAAACAAATTGGCCACACTGGGAGCAAAACGAGCGTCCATTGCTATGCCTCTTGTCTGCAAAAAATATTGTCTGTCATACCAAAAATAGTTGTTAAGCAGACAGAAGTTGAGACAGTTCAGCAAGAATCTAATATGCTTCCCATTCAATTGAAGACATGACCTCTTTATGGTCAATAAATGCTCCCAGTGTAGCCAATTTGTTTATGGCCCACTGGGAGGATGAGGTAGTATTTCAGGATCGCCCATCAGAACTAATATGCTATAAAAGGTATATTGATGACCTAGTGATGATCTGGGAGGGAGATATGTCCAGTTTGGAGATATTCATGAACAAACTCAATAGTAATACCAAGAATATAAAGCTGACCTGGATGATAGATATGCAACAGATTATCTTTTTGGATCTGGAAATTTTTAAAAAGGATGACAAATTTCATACAAAGAATCACTTTAAACCGACTGACCGCAATGCATATATTCCATTAAATATCTGTCACCATTAGAGGTGGTTGTGTAATATTCCGAGGGGACAGTTTATTCGCCTCCTGCAAAATTATTCGTCGGAGGACAAATTTCTCTCCCAGTCTCAGGTTCTGGCAACCAGATTTAAACAAAAGGGATACGCACATTCTGCCATCAATAAGGAAATTGAGAGAGTCAAAGCCATGGATAGAAGCACCATTGTTGCCCATAAGATCAAAACCAATGGGGATACAGTAGCTACAAATCAATTCAAGATGATAATAGACTATAGTATACAGCATGAAAAGTTTGAAAGGATTGTAACTGGGCATTGGCCTATTTTGAAATACGACTAAATCTTATGACCTCTACTACCTAGTCGTCCTGAATTCATATATCGTAAGGCTCCTTCACTTAGAAATAATCTTGTGCCAGGAGTGATTAATCAACCTAGAGTAACCGAAAACAAGCTTTTTAGTTTTTTATCTGGGTTTTTATGCGTGCGGCAGATGTGCGACTTGCAAAAATGCCAGATACAATGTAAAAAAACGAAAGGTTTTAACTCATCTGTCACTAACAAACAATACCGAATAAAAGGACCTTATTACTTGCACCACAGTAGGTGTAGTTTATATGCTTGAATGCGACTGTGGCCTGCAATACATTGGGAGGACCTCTAGGGCCCTAAATGTGCGAGCAGGTGAGCATATAAATAATACTAAAAAAGGCCTCAAACCACATAGCGTTTCTAGACACTTTAAAACATGCCACTAGTATGACCCAAAATACTTCAAATTTTGGGGAATTGAAAAAGTCGCTAAACACTGGCGAGGAGGCAACTTTATTCAACAGTTTAGTGAACGCAAGTCTTTTTGGATATTGGAGACAAAGGTTTTAATGCCTGGTGGTTTGAACATTGAGTTTGATCTCAATTGTTTTATTTCAAATAGATACATTTTTAATTTTTTATAATTTTCATTTTTTGGGATGGATTGTTATATAATGAAGTTTATTCTGTATAATGCTTTTATTTTGTTTTTATCTGTATGCCAAGAGGATGGTCGTGGATGATGTCAGACGTTTTTTGGACTGCATTTGCTGATAGTGATTTTTTGCATATGAGCAGAGTCCTTTTTTAACATTTAATTACTTAGGGCTGTGTTTTTCCCCTTTAAAATTTGGAAACTAAGTTGTCCCCGTTTTTAGGTTGTCTATTAATGAGACTACTGATAGTTCTGGTTCCCAGACCCAGAGCGTGAGACAGGGGTTTCCTTATTTCTATTTCTATTTCTATTTCTTATTTTTGTTTTTATAATGACATTCCGGTCAGATCGGCTCCCCCAAGCTTGAAGTCTGGCAATTTACCATTTGCGGCTGCGCCGCTTGTCCTGGGAGTGTTCCTTTTCTATTAAGGGGCAGTCTTGATGTTAACATATAAATATGAGCAGGTAGAGTATGTATCTCCGACCCCATGCTGAAGAAGTTCCTGCCCACAAGATGTAACGCATATGGGGGGAGATACATCTGACGTCTACCGCGGCCATCTTTCTGGTTTGAAACCATACACAAAATATGCTTGTGTGCCAGCACTCGGCCGGAGTGCTTTACTTGTAAGTGAAATTCTTTTTATCTGCTAAATAAATACTGCAAACAGAGAGCACTAGATTGTCCCCTTCTTTTCGTTTGTACATATGTTAATACCATCGGCTGGGTCCAATAGCGATCGTTACCCCAGGTGTGGGTCAAATGCTGAATGACCTTTTACAGGTCGGGTCCTTAAGGTGAGAGGCTTAAGTGTTTGTGGTGGAGGGGCTGCAATCATCGTTTCCTTGTCTGTGTACATCATTGCACCTTAGGAGGGTCCTTTTTATCCAACTGACAGGGCTGTCTTTTCCATCTAATTTCTTTATTTTAAAAATGTTAATTAATTTTATTACGCTGCACTGTATTCTCTTATATGTTTGATTGAGGCGTTTTTTTGAATTTCCCTTAAGTGTCAGCTTGCATTAGCTTATCCATTTAAGTCGTTAGTCTATCTGGGCAGAATACTTGTTGTGTACATTTTACTTTATTTTAATTCAATCTTATTTTGCTGCAGATAATGGATGTGTTTTCTTATATAGAAAGCAGAGAGGTTATACTCACTAAGGTTTTCTCAAAGGATGTTGCCAATTCTAATCAGGGGGACCTTTGTTTCTCATTTAGAAAATTGGGTCATTTATTTGGGAAAAAGAATAAAACCTGGTGAGATATTGTGTCCTTTGACAATATTTATCATTTTCTATTGTACAGAGATGATTAAGGGGCATATACCCCCCAATGATGGCCTATTTGATGATAAATCAAATAAAGAGTGTGGTGATTTCTTTGTGGGCAAGGGCCTGGAACTTCTCAGACTTCTGCTTTTGCGTAACAGAGGAAAAAGAAGTTGCTAGAAAGCCAAATCAAGGAAATCACTGACCGCATTGAATCATTTAAAGATACTGAATTTATCCAGTTGTCTGGTGATTTAAAGACTAAACAAAGAGACGCAGGAGAGAAGGAGGAAAAAGTTTTTGCATGACCTCAATGACTTTTTTGGGGGAAGCAAGTTTTTGTTTATAATTGTGTTTTTTATTGAAAATTTTCCAAAGAGAAAACAAAGTATCAATATAAGCATACAATATCAAAATTGTAAAATGAAACCTAACAATGAGTAAGAAAAGTCCACATATGTAGAATACAGGAGTAATCTGCAAGTCAAATGTAGAGGTGAGAGCTACTCATATGTGAAATAAATGATAAAATAGAGGTCATATATGAATAACATTATCAGTCAAGATCAGGGGTCTTTAAACTGCAGCCCTCCAGGTGTTCAGGAACTACAATTCCCATCATGCCTAGTCATGTCTGTGAGTTTTACAATGCCTCATGGGATGTGTAGTTCTGCAACAGCTGGAGGGCCGTAGTTTGAGGATCCCTGGTCAAGATAATACTGGAGAGATCGGATTAGGCTAAAAGGAACAATATAATAAACATTTAGGAAAAGGAAGTTAACAAAAACATGTTGTCAAAAGGAAAAAAGGGTTGGGCTTTTCATGACACAATAGCCGGCAGGGAAGTCCCAAACTCCGATTGGTCCCATAAATCCCAGATTTTATTAAATTGAGGGACATTATCATGAACAGAGGCCGTCAGGTATTCCATCCTGTGGATATCAGCTAGAAGTTGGAGTAATCTGGACCTTGGGGGGCTGGTGTTGGATAGCCAACATAGGGGGATCAGTCTCTTAGTAGCTAGGAGAATATATGAAATCAATCGATTACCATGTTTTGTAATACCTGAAAAAGGAAGGCCTAATAAGTAGTGTAAAGGATCTAGCGGAAGGGATACGTCTACCACTTTATGAATCAACAACCCCACTTCCTGCCAAAGGGGTTGGATCAAAGAGCATTGCCAAAAGATATAACACAGGGTACCCACTTCCCGACCACAGCGCCAACATTTAGCTGAGGTCGAGGGATCATATTTGTGGATGACTTTGGGGGTTTTATACCAAAACATAAGAACTTTAATGGAAGTCTCCCTCTGCAAGATACTTTTTGAGGATTTAAAAGTAGAAGACTATATCCTGTCCCATAACTGAGGGCTAATGGGCCTGCATAACAGCTGAGCCCATTTTCTCATGTATAAATGAGTGACCTCAGTAAGGGTAGTTGACTCGTGATGGATGCGGTGGATAGAAGATACTAAGTGCAATTGATGGGGGCCCTGAGCACATAAATATTCAAAAGAAGTGGGTTTGTCTAAGGTCAGAGTCGGAGATCGGGAATGAAAATAATGCTTGACTTGTAGGTAAAAATAGAACAATTGACAGTGGATATCGAACTTCTCGTGGATAGTGTCAAAAGTATGTAATCGATGAGAGATCGGGTTTACTAGATTATGAAGTTGAAACAAAGAAGCATTTACCCATGGCAGAATGCGTCCCAAGGATCAGCTGGCCGGTATGGATGGGTTAAATAGTACATTCATATGTGGGGGGGCAGGTTGATGAGAGAAAATAATTCTGTCGACATTTATACCATATAGATATTGAGAAGTTCATAGGGGCTGTACATTGACGTCCAATAATAGGATCTGTATGCGGTAAGAGAGACCAAATCAGGGAGCATGGGTGGACCGGATACAACACCCCTTTCTCAATATCTGACCAGTGGCTGGGAGCTTGCAGACTGGACCAAGAAGCAATGACCCTTAGGTGAGTTGCATAGTAGTATTTTATAATGGCCGAGGCACCCAGTCCCCCTCTAGATTTAAGGGCAAAGACTACCGAGCTCGCAATGCGGTGGGCCCTACCATTCTATATGAATTTCAGGAAACTCCTTTGGATGGATTTAAGTTGAGAGAGGGGAATGGCCACGGGTAGTGTTTCAAATAATACAATAACATGGGTAGAACGGATATCTTTAGTACATTTTTTTCTACCTAGAAGGGAGAGAGGGTACTTAATCCAACTTTGTAAGGATTTGTTGATATCTAAAATTAGAGGGTCGAGTAAAATTAACAGAGTAGAGGGTCGAGTAAGGAGTAAGATGGATCCCCGGATATTTAAGGGAGGTGGAACACCATTTATAAGGGTGGGATTGCATCAGTTGTGATAGAAGAGGGGGAGGAATATGTAAGGGGAGGGCCTCGGTTTTGGTAGTGTTAACTTTATATTCAGATATGGCACCAAAGGAGGAGAGAAGATCGTGTAATGAGGGGAGGGACAATAACGGGTGGGTAATAGTTAACAGAATATCATCTGCAAACAATGATAATTTGTATTCCCTCTGTCGCATCACCACCCCACAAATATCCGGATGTAGACAGATGGACTCAGCTAGGGGCTCAAGGCATAAAATCAAGAGTAATGGGGATAAAGGACACCCCTACTGAGTGCCATTACTCATAGGGAAGCAAGGCGACAGAAAAGAAGACATCTGGACTTGCCGTGACTTGGGAGTACAAAGCCTGTAACGCTCTTAAAAAGGAACCTTTGAAACCGAACCTAAGTAAAGTAGAAAACATATAAGGCCAAGTCAGCCTGTCAAAGGCTTTTTGTGCATCTAGACTTAAAACAAGAGCTTGACGTGAGGATTTATTCAAAAGGTCAATTAAGTCTATGGTCCGGCGGGTGTTATCTCCTGCGTGCCTAGTCGGGACAAAGCCTACCTGGTCCCTGTTGATCAATTTTGGGATGTATTTGGAGAGTCTAGAAGCCAGTATTTTGGTAAAAATGTTGTAATCTGAATTTAAAAGGGCTATAGGCCTGTAATTGTCAGGGAGGGAGGGGTCCTTTCCCCGTTTAGGAATAACGGAGCAGTAGGAATGCGAAAATTGGGAGTGCGGGAATTGACCTTTGAGAAGGGTGCTATAGAGAGTAAATAAATGGGGGGATAGAGTGTCAAGGAAAGTTTTGTTATATAAGTAGGGGAGACCATCTGGGCCAGGGGATTTATGAAGTGGGAGGTCCTTAATTGTGTTGTACAGTTCCTCCGCAGTTATGGGAGCATTCAGATCAACCAGATCTGAGGAAGACAATTTCGGAAGTCTAATGCCGCGTACACACGGTCAGACTTTTCGACCGGACTGGCCAGACGGACGCCGACGGACCAAATCCAGCGGACAATCCGATCGTATGTGGGCTCCACCGGACCTTTACCGGACTTTTCCAGTCGCAAATCTGACGGACTTTAGATTTGGGACTTGCTATAAATCTTTACGTCGTAACTCCGCCAGACCCAAAAATCTGCTCGTCTGTATGCTAGTTTGGCGGACAAAAAAACAACGCATGCTCAGAAGCAAATACTAAACGGAAGCGCTCGGTCTGGTAAAACTAGTGTTCGTATTGAGGGTAGCACATTCCTCACGTTGCAAATTCTGTGATCGTTGAATGCAGCGCAATAATTGTTTTCTTTAATAATGTTATAAGAACAAAGTTGTTTTGCTGTTCCTATTCACACAGAGTTCTCCCAAACTGATTTCTGGATTATTTCTCTTGATCTCGTGAATGATATTGTATTTGTTTTAAAAACCATATCTCCATAATAATGTTTACACAATTGTTTTTTGGAGTCATCTTTTATTTTTTATTTCATCAAGATCTTTTTTTATGATTATTGTCAAAATTATTGTATCTTTAGCTCCATATATTTTTTTTATTTGTTTGTAAAGTTACCACAAAGAACCATTTTTTGTTTTTGTTTTTTTAGTTCTTAAATTTACCACAAATAAATAATTTTTTTGTGTTTTTTTGTAAAGTTACCACAAAGAACCATTACTTTTGTCATTTTTAAATTTTTGTTTGTTTATAAAGTTCCCACAAAGAACCTTTTTTGGTTATATTATTATTTGTTTTTTTTTTGTTTTTGTTTTTTTTGGTAAAGTAACGAACTGAAAAATATGAGTCTCACAAGCGCGAATCGTCTCTCACCAAACTTCTACTAACACGAGATAAACACGATATTAGCAGAAGGAGCCCAAAGGGTGTCGTACAGGCTCTTGAACTTCCGTTTTATAGTCTCGTCGGACTTGGTGTACGTCACCAGGTACTAGGCTGTCGGAGTTTTGTGTGATCGTATGTAGTTAGGTCCATTCGTTAGAAAGTCTGCCTCAAGTCCGTTGAAAGTCTGTCGGACGGGCGGTCGGACTTTTGTAGCCGAAAAGTCCGACCGTGTGTACGCAGCATAAGACCATCAAAGAAAGCATCAAATTTTCCTTTAGTGAAATTAAAGTGATTTTCGGGTGATAGACAATTATGTAGTTTGTGATAGAAAGATCTTGGACATTTCGAGAGGGCAGTGGGTTCTGGTTCCGTCAGCCTTTAACAGGAAATCAGGGAAGGAGTTAAAGGGGCGTGGGCGTAACTTGTTCACTAGCATTCTGTGAGGTTTATTTGAAAACTCATAAAATGTTTGTTTTACCCAGAGTATAGATTTAGCTGCCTTACCAAGATTTAAAGATTTAATCTGTTCTCTAAGGGATGTAATCTTGCAAAGCTTCGACACTGTGGGTTGCATAATAGCTGACGTTCTGCTATCACCAAGGCAGACGTCAAAGACTACAAAAGTTTGTTTCTGTCTTTTTTCAGATGAGTGCCCTCCGCGATGCATACACCACGGAAGACCGCCTTATGTGCCTCCAATAATGTGGAAAAATCAGAAACAGTGCCCACGTTAAGCAAAAAGAATTACTCAAGGCTTGCAGCCAGTTTGATGCAGGAGGGCTCAGAGTGTAGGAATTGGTCATTTAGACGCCAGTGGCACGACCTAGAAAGAATTTGAGACAGCATGACATCTAGTGTGATATGAGCGTGATCAGACCATGTAATAGGGGATATGTCAGAATCAATAATATGAGGGATAAGTGGGGCTGAAATGAAAAAACGGTCTAAACGTGAGTACATTTTGTGGGCCAGGGAATAGAAAGTGTATTGCTTAGCAGTGGGGTGCTTCATCCTTCAGGAGTCAAACAATTGGTGGGATCTGACACATTTACAGAAGGCATTAGCTTGGGAGGCGGACTTCCGCAAGGGAGTGTCATTTAATACAGTTTGCCTATCTCTAGTAGGTGACATGACCAGGTTGAAATCCCCTCCTACAATCATGAAGGGTTGGGAGTGATATTGGGGTAAGTCAAATACCTTATTAACAAAATCCACCTGACCATTATTGGGTGCATATACATTAACTAGGGTGAAGGAGGAGGACATATAGTCACACTCCAGGATGATAAACCTTCCATGAGGATCAGCGTGTGTGCTTTTGACTAATGGGGCAGGATTTTTTAATTAGAATAGCCACTCCAGCCTTGCCTGTAGAGTCAGAGGCCAGGAAGGAGGTAGGAAAGAACTTTCAAATTTCAATGTGCCATTAGCCCGAAAGTGTGTCTCCTGGATCATGACTACATCAGCACCTGAGGATCTAAACACCTTTAGAGCTATCCATCGCTTCCGAATGGAGTTCAGGCCCTTAACATTATATGACAGAAGTTTTAAGGCCATGGGGTCAAGTGTGCAAAAAAGGGCAATAGATGCACATTGAACCTATAATGACCTATAACATAACTGACATAAGAAAGGATATGCAAATAAATTATAAAAACATAGTGAAAAAGACAAACCCAATGGATCTAAAAAATGATCCAGTATACCTCATAGAAAAAGAGTACTGAAGAAAAAAGGGAGGAGGGAAAAAAGGTGACCTCATCCAGTAATACTGACATATGAGCTTGCACTTAAAAAACCAAAAACACAAAAATGTGGACATAAACATTACAAAAAAAGGAAAAAAAACAACAGTTGAAAGCCTAAGACACATCTGTGTCTCAGGAGGCCCTGAGCAATGTCACGGGCCAGGTAGGGACACATGCAGACCTCTAGCAGGGAACTCTGGGGAGGGGGGAAGGTAACCCCCTGCTCTCCTTAAAAAAACCTAGCTGAGGCTACAAAAAACAAGCAAAAGAAAGAAAATAGGAACTTGTTGAGAACCGTCAATCAAAAAAAAATCAAAAAAGTGTCAAGAAAGTAGCATCAAAAAAGTAATACCCCATGGGGATGGGATAGGAGTGCCCCTGAAAAGGACCAGGGTAGTACTTAAAACCTGAAGTCCAGATTGCAGCACTGCGTTTTCCATGGACTAAAAAGGGTAGAGAAACATGTGGGAATCATGGAGTCCTATCCGGGGACATCAGGGAGGTTGCTTGGAGGATCTTGAGCATTGAGGAGTGGAGAAGTGCTTCTTCCGCTGACACCTCACTGGGGTCCAGAGGTCACTGGGTGTAGATGGAAAAGGACGACCTTGTGGAGGTGCAGTTTCTGGATCATCATCAGGCAGTGGAGGGAGGGCAAGACTTTTCATGAAGGCATCTCCTTCCTGAAGGTCACGTAGGCTGTGGATACTGTCTTTAAACACTATGAGGGGAAAGGGGAACGCCCAATAATACGGGACCCTATGTTGCTGCAGGTGGGCTGTTATTGGGTGCAAGTTCCTCCTTTTTGCCAGGGTGATGGGGGAGAGATCACTGAAGATTTGTAGCTTAGCCCCCTTATAAGTAATATTTGATTTGTTACATGCGGCCAGGCTCAGGGCTTCTTTACTGTCATAAAAATGGAACCACACAATGATATCCCTGGGCTTAGCTCCAGCGGGGGGGGGTTCGGGCCTAGGGAGCAGTGAGCCCTGTCCAGGCACCAATCCACATCCACCACTATGGGGGCTAAAGTATTGAAGAGTCCCAGGAGATATGGGTGCAAGGAGGAGTCTTCCACTGTCTCGGGGATACCACAGAACCGAAGGTCCTGGCGTCTCTACCCATTTTCCAAATCCTCCTGTTGCAACTGTAACTGGGTGACAGAGTGTTTAAGATTATAGTTTTCCTCCTCTATGGCCTGTACATAGCTCACCATCTTATCAAATTTATGTTCCAGGGCGTCTGCACGTTCCCCAATATGGTTGAGTTCCCCTCTTACATCTGTAGAGATTTTGCTCACCTCTGTCACGATCTTCCGGGTGATTTGTTGGAGAAGAAGCTGAAACTTGGCATCAAGTTTTGCATCCAGGATGTCTGGGGTTAAAACCCCCTGAACAGGGGGGGAGCAGGTCCCGGAATGTGTCCTGTAACTATAGCGGGGTTGCCCCCGTCTTGCGTCCCCAGAAGTAGATCCATTGCAGCGAAGGGATCAATGGGGGAACTCCAGCCCGAGGATTGTGGCCTAGTGATGTAGCGACCCATGCCTTATCCTGTTTGTGGTCCAAACAGTGGGTTGTAATAGTGCTGCTGCTGGCCAACCTTTCCCATGGGGTGCCCATGGACTAAAGTGATCGATCGGGCTTATCCTCGGAGATAATGCTGTCTATCATTGCTGA
The DNA here is from genome assembly GCA_037952925.1 of Lithobates clamitans. Lineage (NCBI taxonomy): Eukaryota > Metazoa > Chordata > Amphibia > Anura > Ranidae > Lithobates > Lithobates clamitans. The sequence continues at coordinate 3,030,272 of JBBGZY010000356.1, read as the reverse complement.
GCAGAGGTCTCGGAGAGCGGACGGGTCCTGGAGCTCACTCAGAACACGTCCGCCATGCCAGAATGGCAATCTCTTAATGAGATGAAACCTGCTAATCCTGAACCAGTTTCTAAGGATACTACCAATATGAAACATAGTTCCAACCCAAGTGGCATATGATTATGAGCCAAATTGGAGGAATGAGGGTGTGCCCCATGTTGAACAGGGGAGATATCATACCCCCAAACCCAAAAGATCTAGAGGTCTAAAAAGCAGAGGGAGGGGTAGAGGTAGGGGTAATCATCATCAAACTACATCAAGAGGTGTTACCTATTATCCATATACTAATGAGGAAACTCCCTGGAGGCCAGCACCGAATAGAGGGAGGGGCCTAAGGGGAAGGGGTTACCCTCAAGCTAGAGGAGCTCCAGTTCCTACACATAATAGTTTTGCCCCTTTACATGATCACTGGGAGGAACAACCTTATAACAATCATTTTTTAGAGCAGGAGAGGATTCCTTGGAGGGGACCCCCTCCCCTGACCCCTGTTTGTGTGGGGGAGAGGAAAGATCATCCTGCCCCCCAAGGACTATCAACAAATGGACAATACAGCCTAAAAATAAAAAACAGAGAGGAAGCAGGGGGGGGACGAGCCCAAAAGGCAAAGACCCCATTAGGGGCAGGCATCTTTAATCTGAGCGGTGTTGTGCTTTCTGACGATGAGATGCGTGTCCTTGATAAGAGCCTTAAGTTTGCCCCAATCCAAAATCGGAACAAATTTCAGACATAAGTCAATGTACAGAAGTTTGTTTGTGGATTAAACATGAAAAAGTACTTTATGTCTGATCCCATACAGAGGAATTCTTCCCAACCAGCGATTAAACAATCCAATCTTAGAAATAAGTCAGTGTTTAACCCTTATTGTGTGGATAACAGACAATTAGAGGTATTTAAAAACATGGTAAATAGTGACCTAGATACGCTTAAAATTAAGAAAGTTAATGACCCACAATATATTAAAAGAGGGATTTTATCTTTAGAGGCCAGGAAAGATATAGTGATCCGCCCTGCGGATAAAGGGGGGGGGGGCTTGGTGGTGCTTAGTAAATTATACTACCAAGAAGAAATGTCCAGATTATTAAGTGATAGTGACACTTATCAATTATTGAATAGTGATCCCATGCTTAAATTTAAAGAGAAACTTCATCTTTTGGTTGAGAGAGGGAAAAATAAGAGATCCTTAGTACCAAAGAGGCATTATATTTGGACCCATTATTTTGTAGAACACCTATCATATATTTTTTGCCCAAGTTACACAAGAGTTTGGAGCAGCCACCTGGCTGCCCGATAGTCAACAGAATCGACTCAGTCGATTATGTATCAGCGCGGTTAGGTAAATATATAGATTTTTTTTCTACAACCTCTTGTCTCTAAAATGGAGGTATATTTGAGAGACACTAAACAAGTGATTCAACTATTGGATACGTACACATGTACCCCAAATAGTATATTGATTACTGCAGATGTAGGATTATACACTATTATTAACCATAAAGAGGCCTTGTCTTCAGTTGAATGGGCACTAGCGTCCTCTGATCTCACTAGGAAGCATATTCGATTCTTGCTGAACTGTCTCAATTTCTGTCTGCTTAACAACTATTTTTGGTATGACAGACAATATTTTTTGCAGACAAGAGTCATAGCAATGGACGCTCGTTTTGCTCCCAGTGTGGCCAATTTGTTTATGGTTTCATTCCAGGTAGGGAAGCGTAAACACACTCAAGGCCATTAACATTCATTGGCTCACAACTAATCACCGCCAGGTGTTTCTTCTTTCCCTTACGCAGAGAAAGCATTTGATAGAGTGGCCTAGGACTATATGACGGAAGCATTAAAATCCATTGGTCTTCCCTTCTGAATGCTAAACCTTATACTCATACTTTTCTCTAATCCCACAGCTAGAGTCCACGGCCACCTATCGGATGCCTTTGCAATTTCGAACAGAACACGCCAGGGGTGCCCCCTATCCCCACTGATCTTTGTCCTTACCCTTGAACCACTACTAAGATGCATTACAGCAAACCCAGATATCAAGGGAATCAAAATAGATCAACATACCTACAAACTAGCCGCCTTTGCAGACATCCTACTATTCCTTACTGAACCACTTATGACAATCCGGACAAGTGGCGTAGCAATGGGCGCTCGTTTTGCTCCCAGTGTGGGCAGTTTGTTTATGGCCCACTGGGAGGATGAGGTACAGTAGTATTTCGGGATCGCCCATCAGAACTAACATGCTATAAAAGGTATATTGATGACCTAGTGATGATCTGGGAGGGAGATATGTCCAGTTTCGAGGTATTCATGAACAAACTCAATAGTAATACCAAGAATATAAAGCTGACCTGGACGATAGATATGCAACAGATTACCTTTTTGGATCTGGAAATTTTTAAGAAGGATGACAAATTTCATACAAGGAATCACTTTAAACCGACTGACTGCAATGCATATATTCCATTAAATAGCTGTCAACATCAGAGGTGGTTGTGTAATATTCCGAGGGGACAGTTTATTCGCCTCCGGCGAAATTGTTCGTTGGAGGACGAATTTCTCTCCCAGTCTCAGGTTCTGGCAACCAGATTTAAACAAAAGGGATGTGCACATTCTGCAATCAATAAGGAAATTGAGAGAGTCAGAGCCATGGATAGATGCACCATTGTTGCCGATAGAATCAAAACCGATGGGGATACAGTGGCTACAAATCAATTCAAGGTGATAATAGACTTTAGTATACAGCGTGAAAAGTTTGAAAGGCCTGTAGCTGGGCATTGGCCTATTTTGAAATACAATCGAATCTTAGGACCTCTACTACCTAGTCGTCCTGAATTCATATATCGTAAGGCCTCTTCACTTGGAGATAATTTTGTGCCAGGAGTGATTAATCCACCTAGAGTAACCGAAAAATAAAAAGCTTTTTAGTTTTTTTTATCTGGTTTTTATGCGTGCAGCAGATGTGCGACTTGCAAAAATGCCAGATACAATGTATAAAAACGAAAGGTTTTCAACTCATCTGTCTGTTACTTGCACCACAGTAGGTGTAGTTTATATGCTTGAATGCAACTGTGGCCTGCAATACATTGGGAGGACCTCTAGGGCCCTACATGTGCGAGTAGGTGAGCATATAAATAATATTAAAAAAGGACATGACACATAGCGTTTCTAGACACTTTAAAACATGCCGCCAGTGTGACCTAAAACACTTAAAATTTTGGGGAATTGAAAAAGTCGCTAAACACTGGCGAGGAGGCAACTTTATTTGACAGTTGAGTCAGCGTAAGTCTTTTTTGATATTCGAGACAAAGGTTTTAACACCTGCTGGTTTGAAACCATACACATTACATGCTTGTGTGCCAGCACTCGGCCGGAGTGCTTTACTTGTAAGTGAAATTCTTTTTATCTGCTAAATAAATACTGCAAACGGAGAGCACTAGATTGTCCCCTTCTTTTCATTTGTACATCTGTTAATACCATCGGCTGGATCCAATAGCGATCGTTACCCCAGGTGTGGGTCAAATGCTGAGTGACCTTTTACAGGTCGGGTCCTTAAGGTGAGAGGCTTGAGTGTCTGTGGTGGAGGGGCTGCAATCACCGTTTCATTGTCTGTGTACATCATTGCACCTTAGGTGGCTCCTTTTTATCCAACTGACAGGGCTGTCTTTTCCATCTAATTCGATGAAGATTTGGACTGCTGTTTTCTTTATTTTAAAAATTGTAATTAATTTTATTGCGCTGCACTGTATTCTCTTATAAGTTTCAAAGGTAGAAACTCTTCTCTTAAATTGTTATTCAATTTTGTGCAAAAAGCTCAATGCTTACTCGGTGTGTAGGCTGTAGTTGGTTGCTGAGAGGCTCCTGGTTAGGAGAGTTCGGGGTGAGGGGTGGGAGGTTCCCACTTGTGGTACCCCGACTTCTACCTGAATGCTCCTGAGCTTTAGATATCCTCTGGGAGTGGAAGAGGGGTTTCGTTCTATACCTATAGAAATAATCTGTCCTGTGAGGCAGAACCCCTTCCTTCTCTATAGTTAAAACAGGCGGCTGGGGATGCAGGAGTGGATGTAGTGCACCTCCCTCTGTCTCTGTGTGTTGACATTGTCCCACGTGGTGGTGGTAGTTAGTCTGCCACTAGGCATAACTTTCTTATTACCTCCTGATACCGAGGGATAAACATAACTATCCCTCTCTCTCAGGTCATGAGGAGACCCATGGTGTTCTTTCACCATGTGTCATGAAAGATGTCCTGGTAATCCTGCTGCTTGTGGAAGATCTGTGCACAGTATCCCTGTCAGTGGAGTCAACGGGCGCACGCGGGTGCGTGCTGGTGCAAACGGGCGCGCGCGTGAGTGTGGCAGTGCGAGCGGGTGCGCACGGGCGCACGCAGACATGCAGTGTGACAGCACTTGGTGCCAAAAGGCCTATTTAAGGGAGTCTGTTATCATGCCTTTTTGCTGTCCGGTCTACAGTGTTTCCCTGAGACCCAAGCTACCTGCTACCTGCCTACCTGATTCCTGTCTACCTGGCCTGCTCCTGACTACTCCTGTTTGCTGCCAGTCTCTGACCCCGGCTTGTCTTGACTACTCTCCTGCCTCTTCCTTCGGTTTGATCGATGCCCGACTGTTGCAGACCCGGCCTGTATCCTGACTACTCCCGACAGCTGTTCCAGTGTTCCTGTCAAGTCCCAGTGCATCTCCTTGCAGTCTGCTGTACCGGTGTCCCTGCTGAACTACAGAACACCTCCTTACTGTCTGCTGTTCCAGGGTTCCTGCTAAGCTACAGTGCTCCTCCTTGCAGTCAGCTGTTCCAGTGTTCCTGTGAAGTTCCAGTGCATCTCCTTGCAGTCTGCTGTGTCAGTGTTCCTGCCGAGCTACAGAACACCTCCTTACTGTCTGCTGTTCCAGAGTTCCTGCTAAGCTACAGTGCTCCTCCTTGCAGTCAGTTGTTCCAGTGTTCCTGTCAAGTTCCAGTGCATCTCCTTGCAGTCTGCTGTGTCAGTGTTCCTGCCGAGCTACAGAACACCTCCTTACTGTCTGCTGTTCCAGAGTTCCTGCTAAGCTACAGTGCTCCTCCTTGCAGTCAGCTGTTCCAGTGTTCCTGTCAAGTCCCAGTGCATCTCCTTGCAGTCTGCTGTGCCAGTGTTCCTGCCGAACTACAGAACACCTCCTCGCTGCCTGCCGTTCCAGTGTACCTGCCAGCTTCCCTTCAGCTGCTTCAGAGGGCTGGATCAGCCCCTACATCTGGCACCTGCCAGGCACTTGTGGCCCTCTGCGCTCTTGAGCTCCTGTCTCCTCTATCAGGGGTTCCCGAGCCAGAGGCCGCTCCCTGCATTCTGGGCTCCACCGTCAGGTACGTGACACCATGATCTTCTCGGACCTCAACTCTATTTGCGTTTACAACTCAAAGTTGTTTGGAGGCCCCGATCCAGCCTTACTAGGTTTGCAGTTGTTCCTGGGGAGTCTTATTCGGATTCAGGTAGGACTATGACACCAGGTAAAGGAAACATACCCACTTTTTGAGTGGCAACCCACAATGTCCAGGGATTGAACTCCCCACTGAAATGCCGAAAATTCTTCCAAACCCCTTCAGATAGAGGTACTCCTGTTACAGGAAACACATTTTCCCAAATCATATAATCCCTCATTCATTCACACAAAATACCCAATTTTACTTAGCGAATGCAGAGGATAAAACCAGAGGGGTGGGAATCTTTTTCTCTAAAAATACCACCTTTTCTCCCACAGAGGTAATCAGAGACCCCGAGGGGAGATATATTCTCCTCTCTGGGTCCATTGCTGGGGCCCAATATACATTTGTCTCATACTATGATATAAAAGTGGATTACGCTAACTTCTGTGTATGATACCACTGCTGAAGTATACAAAAATAGGATATCTATCCTATGTAGCATGCTTTTCTGTATCAATTAATATTGTGTCAAAAATATACTGTCCAATTAGTGTTTACTAGTGACAAAATAGTATTCCAAAAAACTGTTTATAGTGCTAGTGCTAAAAAGTAAAATATGACAAATATTAAAAATGTGCAATGTGCCAATATTACTTAGTGACCATCAAATATCACATATCAACATGCATATAAACTACTTGCTGCAAAAAATGTCCTCAGCATTTGCAAAAACACTACAGCCCACTAGATGTTCTCAGTGGGTAATTACTTCTGTGCAATGATGTAGGTGCTACCAAAAGAATTATTAATAAATTATTAATACTAAACAATGTGCCAATATTACTAACAAAATATTACATATCAACATGCATATGTACTACATAGTGCAAAAAAATATATGCCCTGAACCGGGGCCAGTACGCCTTTTTCAATTCTATGCTGGACGCGCTTTCCTCACACTTTCTAGGAACATTTGCATTGGATCAAATGCTAGAAAAAACTGGTAAGGGTCACTCCAGACAGCTCTGCCCCCCAAACAAAGCTTAAAGATTGCTAAAATTCTTTACACCCACGGGTTAGTGGATATTTGGAGAGAAATGAATCCTACAAGTAAAGACTATACTCATTTTTCTGTTCCTCAAACGTATGCGAGGATAGATCACATATATCTAGCGGCATCTGCTACCCCCAGTGCCATCAAATCATTCAGAGACTCCCCACTGTCGGATCACTCGATAGTAGTCCTGCACACTATGACACCTCTGACGTCAGAATTAATCGGTCCTAAGTGACCCAGTCCAATGTAACATACTAGACAAAGACATCGGGGAGTACTTTTGAGTCAATGATAATGGGGAGTTCTCTCTTGAAATACTCTGGGCAGCTCATAAAGCGGTGATACGGGGCAAGATTATCTAAATTGCCACTCAACTCAAATGTAAAAGACGAACTGATATAACCAAGTTAGAACAGGAATTTCTAAAACTCTCCAAAATCCACAAACAGAACCCTATCCCCTGCTGGAATTGACACGTACTTCCTTAAACTTAGCCCTAACTACCCAATTGGAAAAAAATCTCTGGTGGTCCAAGGCTCGCTTTTACCTCCATAAAGATAAGGTGGGTCCCAGGCTGGCAGTCAAACTGACACCCAAATCTAGAACTTTCTTATTCCCCAAAATACGTGACTCTACTGGTACACTCACGCAAAATCCCTGTCGGATTATGATCGCATTTCAGGATTTTTATGTTAATCTATATGTAGCAAGTGACGTCTCTCCATCAAATCTACTTCCTAAGTTCCTAGATGAAGTTCCTCTGCCTAAATTAAAACAGGAACACATGTCCATTCTAGAAAAACCCATTACAGAATTGGAAGTACTTGGGGTCATTAAGAACCTCAAGCTGGGCTCTGCTCCAGGCCCAGATGGATTCTCATCATGTTATAACGCTCTATCCCCTCACCTAAAATGGTTCTACAATGCTCAGGGGGGGGGCTCCTCCCTGGATAGTGACGCTAACCTAGCTTATGTATCTGTTATCCCTAAACCAGGAAAAGATAGCTCTGAGGTTGGCAATTACAGCCCTATATCACTGATCAACAATGATCCTAAAATAATGACCAAAATCCTAGCAAACAGACTATCAAAAGTTGCTACATTTTACAGGCATCAGGTTGGCTTCATTCTGGGAAGGCAGAAGAGCTGTAGATGCAATATCCCTTTTACAGACACAGTGGGACGGTGGTCCACATCAAGAGGGGTACTTGTTATCGGTGGACCTACAAAAAGCTTTTGACACAGTGGAATCACCCTATCTATTCAAAGTCCTACAAAGATGGGGGTTTGGCCCTAGCTCCCTACCAATCCTGGGAACCCTATACTCAAACCCTAGAGCTCAAGTTAAGCTTCAAGGTCACTACTCAAACCCCTTTTTAATACAGAGAGGCACTACACGGGGATGTCCCCTATCCCCTTTTATCTTTGCCATTGCAATTGAAACCCTTGTTATTGCAATTAGGAATCATCCGGACATACCCGTGGCTCTCGGGTCCACAAATGTGCCCTATTTGTGGATGATCTGCTATTATTCATCACCTCCCTGTTATTTCCACTCCAAATATATTTAAACTCCTTCATGACTTTGGCAGAGTATCTGGACTCAGAGTAAATATGAACAAGTCTGTGGCACTAAATGTTTCTACCCCCACACTCCTGGTAGAGCAGCTTACAAATTATTTTGCATTTACATGGGTCCCTAAGTCGATCACTTACTTGGGGGTCAATCTGACAGCTAGTATCGACCAACTCTACAATGCTAACTACCTGCCCATGTATAAAAAATTGCCCACAGACCTCTCTGATTGGGGGAAAGGGGGGTCTTTCATGGTTGAGACGGTGAACTCTATTAAAATGACCCTTCTTCCTAGGATATTGTATTTATTTTGTTCTCTCCCTATCTCGATCCTGAGACCTCAATTACATAAATTTCAATCCCGGATTATACTCTTTATTTGGGGCAATAAGGGTTTCCGATGTCTCAAAAGTGTACTATTTAGAATGTCTCGCTCCGGCCAATCCCTATGGGAGCTCCCCAGATGAAGACACGTGATGGTGTCGTAACGCGTAGGGATTGGCCGGAGCGAGACATACACAGGAGGAGACGTGAGAGGGCGCTGAGAGCGCCGTACGTTCACTGTCATTTCTATTTCTGCTTTTAATATTCTTTTACCATGTAAGAGTCCACCTTTTATATTTAATAAAACACCTTTGCACTTTTATTATACTACACTAGTGGAGCCCCTTCCTTCTCTCCTTCTTCCCCCTATCACGGTGTTGCTGACACCGGAGTTTCACAGGTACTCCAGCAGGGGGCTTATAAGGAGAAATCTACAATCCATCTACTGACCACATACAACAGAGGCATTACCAGTAAACTTGAACTCACAGATGCATTAATTTACCTGTCCTGAGGTGAGAGTTCTGGGAGACTGCATTATATCAATTGTATGAAGTTTCTATGGGCAATACCACTATATTTATTATTGAGAAGCCATCTATTTGAATTTCATCTATTCCATCACCCGTGACTTTTTTGAATCACCTTATTCCCCAGGAGGACCTGGCATTTCCACCCATCCCCTCCTTTTTGGACTATTTAGTTTTACTGCACATTGAATAATATATATGATTATTATTAATATTTCACAGGATTGATTATTATTAATATTTTATCTACAACACTTCACTAGCAATGCTGTGATCTCTACTAGCCCTTTTATATATATATATATATATATATATATATATATATATATATATATATATTTATATATATATATATATATATTTTTTACTAGTTATGAATTCATGATTTCTTTTTATTGAATGCACTTTATGCAATTTTGGTAGACCTGTTATCAATTCTCACTGTATCACACTTAGAGGAGATATCCCTAGCATATTGGAACACTGCGCAAAATCACCTTTATTGTTGTGGATGAACAAAGGCCTGTTTAGGATTGGATACTTCCTTACCTCCTTGGGACCTCTCACGGCAAGCCATTGCATTATGGGTAATGGCAAATTGGATATGCCCTTATCTGAACGATTTTGACTACACCAAATTCAACACGTTATCCTCTCCTTAGGGACTTCCGAACAAAATCCTCCGAGAATCACTACATATGAGAAATGGTGCTCAGGCTACATGGAGCAACGGGGTGGTGTTTCCTTGTCAAAAAAAGTTTATTGAGTATACAATATTATAAAGATACATAAAGTAAGTTTACAAGGATCTATAAAGTAAGCTCATTGTTTTACAGTAGAGCTTATATAGGTGAATATCATGTAATTTCAAATATTAAACATTGGGTTCATGTAAACCTAAATTAAAAATATATATCATTTTCTTAGTTACTTTTGTAGGTATTTATATGATTTATACCTAATATACATATTGTTTACAGGTAGAGTGTATATAGGTCAAATAAATTCTGATAATGAGCTTTAATCGTAAGGTGGAGAAAAGGAAAGAGAAAGAAGAAAAAGGTAGAAAGGCAGAGGTATGGTCCACAAGGTTGTCCCGCTCGTCAGTTTATTATTCTTTTTAGTTCTCTTTGAAGCCTTAGAATGGGTGTCTCTGTAAGTCATTTAATCTGTCACCATGGCAACAGGACAGAGTCGTTGAAATTTGACAGGAACTGTTGTTTTATCCAAGGATGCCAAAGTTTTTCAAATTTTGGAATTTGATTTTGATCGATGGCTACCATCTTAGCATGGGACATTGTATTATTCATTCTGTGAATTGTTTCTGCTAGTACCAATGTAGGAGATTTCCATGCCTTGGCCACTGTTTGTTTTGCAGCCGTTATTAGTTGCATCATAAGTTTGAATTGAGAGAGTGTTAACCTTTCCGGTTTTAGATTAAGTAAAGTTATATATGGATCTGGTTGTATTATTTTTTTTAATATTTTAGATGCAATCATGAAGACTTCCTTCCAGAAGGTTTGGATTACTGGGCACGTCCACCATATGTGTAAATGTGTGCCTATTTCTGGGCATCCTCGAAAACAAAGAGCTGAGGTATTAGGTGAATATTTTGCCACTCTAGCGGGTACAAGGTACCAGCGAGTTAGGACTTTATAATTTGTCTCCAGTGCTAAGATGTTGGGTGAAGATGACTTAGATGTGAGCCATATGTTAGACCAGTCTGTGTCTTCTAAAGTTCGTCCCAGGTCCTCCTCCCACCTCTGAACGTAAGAGGGTCTATTAAGATTTACTACTCCATAGAATTGATTGTAAAGTGATGAAATTGTACCTTTAGCAAATGGATCTTTTGTACAGATTGATTCAAAAATGGATAATTGGGATAATGGTGTATCCTCCTTTAGGAATGGTGTATAGAAATTTTTAATTTGGAGATATCTAAATATCTCAGAGTTTGGTAGATCATATTTTTCTCTAAGCGATGGGAATGAAAGGAATGATTTAGATGCTATGAAGTCATTTAGTGTCTGAATGCCTGATGTTGTCCAAGCTTTAAAAGAATTTGGGTAGATCCATGCCGGATAAAAGGCCGGATTTCTGATAAAAGAAAGGAGAGGATTGTGTGGAGATTGTAACTGATATTTGGTTTTTAGTTTATCCCAGAGAGATAAGGAGTGTTTAGTTATGGGATTATGAATTTTAAAGCGGTCTTTAGGATCAAGCCATAACAAGTTTGATATTAATAGAGGATCATTTTCTGAAGACTCTATAAATACCCATAATGGGATTTCCTGTTTTGCATGGTATTTGGACAGACTGGCCAAATGTGCTGCTCTGTAGTAGTTAGTAAAATTAGGGTATCCCAGGCCTCCTTTATTTTTGGGAAGATGTAGTGTGTGTATAGGTATACGTGGTTTAGAAGAGCCCCATATAAACGAAGTTGCTCTTTTTTGTACTATTCTCAAAAAATAGGACGGAATTGGAATAGGGAGGACTCTGAATAGATAAAGCAATTTGGGTAGAATAGTCATTTTGATTGCATTAATCTTCCCTATCCAGGATAAAGGAAGTTGCGACCATTGTTTTATTAGATTTGTGATCTGTCTTAATACAGGAGGATAATTGGTTGAGAATAAGTCAGAATGAGATGCTGTTAAATGAATTCCAAGATATGGGATTGATTTTTCTGCCCATGTGAATGGGAGTGCAGCCCTAGCCGGGATCAATTCCATGTTTGTGAGCGAAATATTAAGCACTAGGCATTTCTTAGGATTAATCATAAGGCCGGATAGGGCTGCATATCCATCAAGAGCTGGTATTAAGTTAGGACCAGAGACCTGTGGGGATGATAGAAAAAGTAATATATCGTCTGCAAATATACATAATTTGTGTGTAATACCTCCTACTTCAATGCCAGTTATAGTTTGGTTTGTTCTGATGTATTGGGCCATGGGTTCGAGTATAAGGGCAAATAATAAGGGAGATAATGGGCAACCCTGTCGGGTACCTGTTTCGATATTAAAGGCATCAGATTTGTATCCAGCATATTTTATATAGGCTTTGGGTTTATTATATAATGCTTAGATCCATGTTAAAAAGTGGGGTCCAAAACCCCATTTTTGTAATGAATATTGCATATATTGCCAGGATACTGTATCAAATGCCCTCTTAATATCGAGAGATAGAAAACATAAAGGGATTTTCCGTTTTTTAGCAATATGTGCCAATAACACTGCTCTGCGTATATTATCGCCTGCCTGTCTATTTGGCATGAAGCCTACTTGATCTCTATGTATTCATTTTCCTATAATGCTATTGAGGCGTTTTGCTATTATTTTTGCTAATAATTTAATATCAAGGTTTAACAGAGAGATAGGCCGATAATTCACACAGGAAGTATCATCAGAAAGGGGTTTTGGGATCATACAAACAATTGCCATTAATGTTTCTTGCCGAAAAGAATGTCCTTCTCGAAGTTTGTTAAAAGTTTCAGTGAGAATGGGAGAGAGTATTTCTGAGAATGTTTTATAGTATAAAGCCGAGTAGCTGTCTGGGCCTGGTCTTTTGTTAAGTTTTAGGTCTTTTATGGCGTTAGCAACTTCATCTATAGTTATAGGCTCATCTAAACTGCTTTTTTGATTCTGAGACAACTCAGGTAAGGTTATTTTTGAAAAAAACAAAACAGGTGTAGCGCTAAAGGATGAAATGTCCAATATGTAGAAACGTGTTGGGTTAATCTTCCCAAAAAGGAACCAAAAAGTACATTTATGTATATTGTATAAGATGTCCTTCAAGAAAATGGATACTTCAAGAAGACATCTCTGGTGAAGATAAACACAACACCACCTGAAGAGGGAGAGGCTTACCAGATGGGATGGACCCAAAGGGCATACGCCGAATTGGGTCAGATAGGCTTAGGTGGTGAGTGGTTCGGAGCGACCTGGAATGATGATGCTGGAGGATGGACCGGCTCGATGCTATATCCCTTTGATTGATGGATGCCCAGACCAAGGGGGACAACATGGTTGAAGCAAGCCAGATGGTATCATATCCCTCAGAATCAAATTAGTGGAGCCAAACGATGATGTGGACACGTGGAAAAAAGAAGGAATGGCCACATAGTGTGAATCCGTAAAATTGAGTAATTTATTAAAAAATAGGCAGATATACACTCACATGTAAATCCAGATAAAACAGTTGGAACAGCGCTGAGACGTGGTGACAGTGGGGTCCTACCCGACGCGTTTCGTCTTCATAGACGTCGTCTGGGGGGGATGGGCAATTTATGGACTATTTTAACTGGATTACAAGTATAAACATTTTTTGATAATTTCAAACGTATTGGTTTGAAAGATTTGTTAGTTGAATTTAATGCCCGTGCCAAATATGTGCCTGGTTTGTTTGTATTCATGTAGAAATTGTGTTTGGAGCGTTTGAGGGATTTATCAACTGACTCAGTGAGAAATAGATCGTATTCCAATCTAGATTTTTTCAGATGAGATTTTGTACTCTGAGATGAATTATCTTGGGATGATATGTAGGCTGCATTAAAATTGAGTTCTAGTTTTTTTTGCTAGATTTTTGCCTTCCCGTTTAAATAGTGCCATTTATCTTTGTATTGTACCACGCATGACAGGCTTATGAGCTTCCCACAGTGTTATTGGGGAAATGTCTGTTGTATTATTAATTGTTATGTATTCCTTTAAAGCTTGTTCAATGGCCATCTGATTTAGTGGATGTTTGAGCATTATGTCCGGTAAGTACCACGTTGGGTCATGCCCTTTTGGTATGGCTGAGGCTATAGTAGTGTATACTGCATTATGGTCAGACCACGGAATCGGAATTATATCTGATGCAATAATTTCTGGTATCATTCCTATTGTTAGAAAAATATGATCTATTCTGGTGAAGGTTTGATGAGGGTGCGAGAAATAAGTGAATTTCTTTTTCATTGGGTTACTTTCTCTCCACGAATCTACCAGATTGTATTTGGAAAGAAGTTGAGGAAAAGGTAATCTAGAGGTTATTTTGGATGGTGTAAAAGGTGATTTATCTAGAAATGGGAGGAGGACCTGGTTCGAATCCCCACACATTATCACTGTTCCTATTTTGTGTGTATTAATCACTTGTAATATATGTGAGAGGAATGGTGTAGGTTGTTTGTTAGGAGCGTAGTAGGAAATCACCGTGATTGCTGTATCCATTACATAACCCATGAGTATCAGGTATCTACCTTCTGGGTCTTTAATTTCTGATGCTAAGGTGAATGATGTGGATCGGTGAAATGCAATTAGAGTACCCCTTTGTTTGGCACAGGCAGAAGCCGTGTAAATTTGTTGATAAAAAGGAGAAATATATTTTGGAGTAGAATCTTTGGTGAAGTGTGTTTCTTGGAGGCATACTATGTGAGCCTTCTTGTTATGGAAAGTATGGAAGGCTTTGGTCCTTTTTTGAGGGACATTTATTCCCTGAACATTCAGGGAAAGTATATTCAGTGGTGCCATGGTAACAGATCAAATAGTTTTGACTTACTTTTTGTTATGCAGAGCTGACTGCGCAGATCAACCTGTGTGGACTGAAGAGATGAAAAGATAGGAAAGAAACCAGAGAATTCTGGAGTAAAGAGTAAACAAAAAACATATGAGATTAGATGATACATTGTATAAATTATTTTTTGTAAGTAATCACAATTTACCCATGAAAGAGAATAAATATCTCTCTCAGGGGAATAAGTGCCTTCGTCACACTCCCACATAATATGGTTGGGAGAATGAGGAGGGCTAATGGGGGTACACGGATCTTCCGCTTACAGGAGAGAAGTGCTATGTCAAAAGACATCAAAATGATGATTCATTAATTGGAGTGCAGAATATAGTTTTTGTTGAAATTATTTATTCCAGGGTGGTTGTATATGGTTAGTTTTGCCCTAGGCTAAATAATTCAGTTAGAAAGGTACTGTTAATAACTTTGGTATTAATGAAGATAGTTTGAATTATTTTGGGATTTTAACCCTTTTAGAGTAAACAATTACATATTTTATTCATATGTAACTGTTTAGATATGTTAACTCATAAAATTGAGGTTGTATTGCTTCAGATTAGAATAAACAAAAACATAATTCTAGGAACTAGTTAGGTAATAATATATTTGTTTTAAGAAAAGAAAGAAAAAGCCTCCATTACTTCTGGATTATTGAACATATTTGTCCTAAAAAGTAATAAATCTATTATTATTACCTGAAAATATATAACTCAACAAGAATTTCCTTGTTTCACTCATATATTCCAAGGCTATATGAATCAGAAGTAATAAGAAATATAACTGGAATGTAACATGATCCCACACAGTGTGTGACTATCAGAATGCAGTTACATTCAGTTATAAATACAGGTTTTTTATAGAGAACCATCTCTTAGTATAATAAATGAAGAGATATCAGGAAATAGGATGTCAGTCCATTGAATCTTCTTGGTCCATAGATGATGTGGCATAACGGCCTCTTTTGTGAGAATGATGATTCCCATTTTGTTCTGATATGTTCTGGGTGTTGCCTGAAGGTGAAGATGATGCCATTCTTCTGCGTGTGGGAGAGTTGCTACTTGTGGGTTCTGTCAGATTTAATTTTAAAAGGGTTTGTTGTAGTTCATCTGCTGATCTGCTTCTGTAAATTGTACCTTGGTAGTTAAATCTGACTGAAAAGGGGAAGCCCCATTGATACATAATGTTGTGGCGTTGCAGTTCCATTAGTTGGGGTTTCATGGATCGTCTTTTAGTAATAGTAAGTTGGGATAGGTCAGCAAAAATTTGATAATTGTGTCCTTGAAAATTAAGTTCCTTTTTTGCTCTTGCAGCAATTAGTATTTGTTCTTTCGTTCTGTAATAATGAAATTTTGTGATTACCAGTATATCACGTGGGGGTCCATCTTTCTTTTTGGCTGTGAGGGCTCTGTGTACTCTGTCCAGTTCTAAACGTTCAATAGGGATATCTGGCTTTAGTTCTTGTAATAGAGCAGTAATAGTAGATTGCAGGTCTGTCACAGTTTCAGGTATTCCCCTTATGCGCAAGTTTGAACGTCTGGCTCTATTTTCGTAATCTTCGAGCTTAGTTTGAAGTATTACATTTTCTTCTTTTAATTGTTCCAATTCTGTTATATTTTCTTGGGTTGTAATTTTTAATTTTATCCATTTTTATTTCTAAGGCTGCGGTGCGGTTTCCCAGCTCTCTTATTTCTTTGGTTAGGCTTTTTGTTATTTGGTCTGAGGTTTGTTTTAAAGCCTTATGAAGCATCTTTTCAAATTGTAATAATATTACTGGGGATGTTGAGGAGGCTTGTGGAGAAGTTTGTGAGAGGATTTGTTCTGTATCTGACTCAAATGGAGAGTCTTGCTGTGACATTTTCTGTCTGTGAGAGCGCCCTGATGCTGTATGTTGTGAGGTGACTGGATGTCACGAAGATCCTGCCAGTAACCGGCGTCCCAGGCGCACGGGAACCCGGCCACAGGTCCCATTGCGCATGCGCGCGCGTTCACGGGTGCGGTCGGCACGGGCACGCGCACTCCCGCTGGTGTCCGGCGGGCTATTTAAACCTGCCTGTCACACTCCATCCCTGCTGTCTGCTCTACAGCGTTCTGTGAGTGTTACCTGATCTGATCTGTGTTTCCTGTTACCTGACCCGGCTTCCTGTTTGACGATCCTGCTATCTGCCTGCACCAGACTCTTTTGGCTTGCCTGACCATCCCTCTGCATTACCCCTGGTACCTCTGCTGTCCGAACGTTACTGACCACCGGCTTGTTGACCCTCCGCTGTGTTTCATCAGCTTCCAGTCTGCTATTACCTGCTGTTGTTCCTGGTTTCAGTCCAGCTTCCAGTCTGCTATTACCTGCTGTTGTTCCTGGTTCCAGTCCAGCTTCCAGTCTGCTATTACCTGCTGTTGTTCCTGGTTCCAGCCCAGCGTTCCAGGCTACCTTCTGCTGTGTTCCAGCCCAGCGTTCCAGGCTACCTTCTGCTGTGTTCCAGCCCTGCGTTCCAGGCTACCTTCTGCTGTGTTCCAGCCCGGCGTTCCAGGCTACCTTCTGCTGTGTTCCAGTCCAGTGTTCCAGGCTATCTTCTGCTGTTGTTCCAGTCCAGCTTCCAGTCTGCTATTATCTGCTGTTGTTCCTGGTTCCAGTCCTGCATTCCAGTCTCTGTCCTCAGTCTACTCCTCAGGCTACTGACTCCAGAGGGTGCCACCACTACTGGACTTTCAGCAACTGTTGATCCTGCCAGGCACCCATACCACTCTTCACTCCTGGCCCTCTGTCTCCATTCCAGGGGAACGGGAGTGGGAGCTGTAAGGGAGGTCTTTTCCTGCACTTCAGGCTCACAACCTACCAGGTACGTGACAGTAGCAGACAGCCATGTCTGAGCCTGAGCAGGGAACGTCTCCCATGGAGGAACTCTGTGCACACCTGGCAGGATTGACTGAAGCAGTCAAAAATCTGCAGCAAGGATACACCAGACTGGAGGAACGAGTGTTAACCCTGTCTAACCCCATTGGGGCCCAGGGAGCTTCCTCTGCTCCTGCTCCTTCAGTTGGGCCTTCCTCAACGGTGGTGATGCTCCCTCGGGAACCTAAGGTTCCCACACCTGAGCGTTTCTTTGGAGACCGCCATAAGTTCAGAGCCTTCCGCAATTCCTGCGAACTATTTTTTGCTCTTCAGCCACGTACCTTTTCCCTGGAGGCTACAAAGGTGGGCTACGTGATTTCTCTGCTCTCTGGTGACCCCCAAACCTGGGCCCATCGGCTCTTAGAGCAAAAGGACATATCTCTGACCAACCTCTCCACTTTCTTTGACGCACTAGGCCAGTTATATGATGACCCCCAGCTATCTGTAACTGCAGAAGCGGCTCTACACACCCTTCAGCAAGGTCGCAGAGCAGCAGAGGATTATGTGACTGAATTCAGGAAGTGGAGTGCGGATACTAACTGGAACGATGCGGCTCTCCGTTATCAATTTCGGTTGGGACTTTCTGATCCTCTGAAGGATGAACTGGCCAGGGTGGGTACACCACAGACTTTAAATGCTTTAATCGATCTAGCTATCCAGATCGATCGACGCCTACGAGAGCGCAGGTCGGAGAGAGCTATGGGGTCTTCTCGTCCAACTTGGGTTACCCCTAAGGTTCCACATCACCCATCATCAACACCACCTACCTCCACGCTTAACTTACCTGAGCCAATGCAACTGGGTGCCTTGCGACCTTCACTCACCCCAGAGGAACGACAACGTCGTCGTGCAAATAACTTGTGCCTGTATTGTGGGGAACCCAGGCACTACGTCAGGAACTGTCCTCTCAAACTCCGTAAGTGTTTATCCCTATCTACTGACTATGTGACATCTCTGGTTAAAAATACCACTCACCTTGCTCTTCCTCTTCTGCTACAGCTTCCAGGGAAGGATCTACAAATCACCGCCATTATTGATTCAGGAGCTTGCAGCTGTTTCATGGACTCTCATTTTGCCATCCAACACCAAATACCCTTGTCACCTAAAGCCCATAGACTTTCTATCCATCTAGCTGATGGGACCGCTATTAAGTCTGGACCTGTCACCCAAGAGACTATGCCAATACCCGTTTTCGTTTCCAACGGGCATCAGGAACAGCTGCGCCTGGACATTATCGCTTCACCCCTGTTCCCCATAATACTTGGCATGCCATGGTTACAGGCCCATAATCCGGACATAAATTGGATCACGGGTGAGGTAACCTTTCCCTCTCCTTACTGCCAACAGTTCTGCAGAACCCAGAACATCCAGGAGAACTCTACTCTGTTATGCCTAGATACAGATCCTAGCCTGCTTCAATCCATTCCTTCCGCCTATCATGATTTCCTGGACGTATTTAGTAAACAGAGGGCAGAGGTGTTACCCCCTCACCGGGCCTATGACTGTCCTATTGAGTTACTTCCTGGTGCTGAAATTCCTTTTGGAAGAATATTTCCCCTGACTGAGGTGGAGCAAGGGGCATTGAAGGAATACATTGATGAAAACCTCAAAAGAGGCTTCATTCGTCCATCCACGTCCCCGCAGGTGCAGGCATCTTCTTCGTGCAGAAGAAAGATAAAACCCTCAGGCCGTGTGTGGATTACCGCGAACTAAACAAGATTACTGTGAAGAATCGGTACCCTCTCCCCTTAGTACCAGAGTTGTTTCAGAGACTGGGGATGGCTACCATATTTACCAAACTTGATCTCCGTGGGGCCTACAATTTAGTTCGTATCAGGGATGGAGACGAATGGAAGACCGCTTTTCGTACCCGTTATGGGCATTTTGAGTACCTCGTGATGCCTTTCGGCCTGTGTAATGCCCCTGCCACATTTCAATACTTTATTAATGATGTGTTACGTGACTTTCTAGACCTGTTTGTCATCGTCTATTTAGACGACATATTGATTTTCTCTTGTTCCCTTGAATCCCATCGCAGGCACGTCAGAAGTGTATTGGGCCGACTTCGACAACACGGTCTATATGCAAAGGCTGAAAAATGTGAATTCGAACAGGAAAGTATTCCATTTTTAGGGTTGGTCATCTCCAGTAAGGGCATTAAATTGTACCCCCAGAAGGTCATGGCTGTTCTAGATTGGCCAGTCCCGACTGATAAGAAAGGAATCCAGCGATTCGTTGGATTCGCTAATTTTTACCGCAAATTTATTAAGGGGTTCTCAGCTATCATTGCACCCATCACACAGCTTACCAAACAGGGTACACGCTTCCATTGGTCGGCTGAGGCTCAAAAGGCTTTTGAGACTCTCAAGGTCCTTTTTACCTCCGCCTCTGTACTGAAGCATCCAGATTCCTCTCTGCCATTTATTCTAGAAGTGGATGCATCTGAAATTGCTGTAGGAGCAGTATTATCCCAAAGACAGGGAACCAAAGCCCTGCTGCATCCTGTGGCTTTCTTTTCTCGTAAATTATCCACGGCAGAGAGAAATTATGATGTAGGTGACAGAGAGTTGTTGGCAATCAAGTCAGCATTGGAGGAGTGGCGCTATCTGTTGGAGGGTGCCGCTCATCCAGTTCTAATCTTTACAGATCATAAGAACCTGGAGTATTTGAGGTCTGCAAAGAGGTTGAAACCACGTCAGGCCAGGTGGGCTCTCTTTTTCTCCAGGTTCTCCTTCCATGTCACTTACCGTCCTGGCTCCAAGAATACCAAACCTGACGCCCTGTCTAGGATGTTCCACAAACCTCAAGAGATTTCCCCTCCAGACACCATTTTGTCTCCAGGGAACTTTCTTCTACTTCAGGGAAACCTGCTTTCCCAGATTAAACAGGCCTCCGCAGAAATAGAATCTTCCATTAAGACAGAACTCCAGGTTAAGGATGGGTTATTGTGGCATGAGGATAGGATCTTTATACCTGAAACACTACGAGTTCCAGTACTAGAGCTCTGTCACGATCATGCGCTGGCTGGGCATTTTGGTGTGGCTAAGACCACTGATTTGGTTCAGCGCACCTTCTGGTGGCCTCAGCTGCGCAAAGATTGTAAGGAGTTTGTAGAGTCCTGTACCACCTGCCTTAGGAACAAAGGGCACAAAACAAAGGCATGGGGTCTACTAAAACCCTTGCCTGTCCCAGATAGACCCTGGAAAATGCTCTCAATAGATTTTATTGTAGAACTACCCCCGGCCGGGGGCTTCACTTCAATCTTTGTCATAGTGGACCGGTTGTCGAAGATGGCGCACTTTGTCCCAATGAAGGGTACCCCTTCAGCTACAGAAACAGCACAAGCATTCATTAAAGAGGTCGTCAGGCTCCATGGGGTACCAGTTAACATCGTTTCAGATCGAGGGGTACAATTTACCTCTCGATTCTGGAGGGCTTTGTGTAAAACCTTGGACATTGAACTCTCATTTTCCTCGGCTTATCACCCCCAGACTAATGGGCAAACAGAAAGAACAAACCAGACCCTTGAACAATATTTGCGCTGTTTTTCTTCCTTTGCCCAAGATAATTGGATTGCTGTTTTACCATTGGCCGAATTTGCTTATAACAATTCCATTCATTCTGCTATCAAGCAAACTCCGTTTTTTGCGAATTATGGTTTCCACCCCTCATTTTTACCAAACTCTCTTCCAGAATGCACAGTACCCGCAGTCCAGGAGAAATTGGATTTTTTTACCTCTAACAACCAAGTTTTACAGGATACCATGACCAGAACCCAGGAGTACAACAAAGCAACCTTCGATAAAAAGAGGCGAGGTGAGCTCTTACTTGCACCTGGGGATCAGGTATGGTTGTCCACCATAAACCTCAGGTTGGCCTGCCCTTCCAAGAAATTGGGTCCCAAATTTCTTGGACCATTCCCTGTTAAACGGAGAATTAATGAAGTTGCATATGAACTTGAACTCCCGGATTCACTAAAGGTACATCCAGTTTTTCACGTGTCCTTGCTTAAACCATCTATTACTAACCCATTTCCAGGTCGAAGTACGGATCCTCCTGATCCAATCCTGGTAGATGGGGAAGAGGAATTCGAGGTGGAGGCTATCATGGACCACAGGAAAAGAGGTAACCAAAACCAATTCTTAATAAAGTGGAAGGGGTTTGGCCCAGAGGAGAATTCTTGGGAACCAGAGGATAATATTCATGCTGAAGACCTGTTACAAGCCTTTAAAACAGCTCATCCAGAGAAATTTTTTCAAAGGGGCATCCGGAGGCTGCCCCTTGGGGGGGGGGCAATGTCACGAAGATCCTGCCAGTAACCGGCGTCCCAGGCGCACGGGAACCCGGCCACGGGTCCCATTGCGCATGCGCGCGCGTTCACGGGTGCGGTCACGCACGGGCACGCGCACTCCCGCTGGTGTCCGGCGGGCTATTTAAACCTGCCTGTCACACTCCATCCCTGCTGTCTGCTCTACAGCGTTCTGTGAGTGTTACCTGATCTGATCTGTGTTTCCTGTTACCTGACCCGGCTTCCTGTTTGACGATCCTGCTATCTGCCTGCACCAGACTCTTTTGGCTTGCCTGACCATGCCTCTGCATTACCCCTGGTACCTCTGCTGTCCGAACGTTACTGACCACCGGCTTGTTGACCCTCCGCTGTGTTTCATCAGCTTCCAGTCTGCTATTACCTGCTGTTGTTCCTGGTTCCAGTCCAGCTTCCAGTCTGCTATTACCTGCTGTTGTTCCTGGTTCCAGTCCAGCTTCCAGTCTGCTATTACCTGCTGTTGTTCCTGGTTCCAGCCCAGCATTCCAGGCTACCTTCTGCTGTGTTCCAGCCCAGCATTCCAGGCTACCTTCTGCTGTGTTCCAGCCCTGCGTTCCAGGCTACCTTCTGCTGTGTTCCAGCCCGGCGTTCCAGGCTACCTTCTGCTGTGTTCCAGTCCAGTGTTCCAGGCTATCTTCTGCTGTTGTTCCAGTCCAGCTTCCAGTCTGTTATTATCTGCTGTTGTTCCTGGTTCCAGTCCTGCATTCCAGTCTCTGTCCTCAGTCTACTCCTCAGGCTACTGACTCCAGAGGGTGCCACCACTACTGGACTTTCAGCAACTGTTGATCCTGCCAGGCACCCATACCACTCTTCACTCCTGGCCCTCTGTCTCCATTCCAGGAGAACGGGAGTGGGAGCTGTAAGGGAGGTCTTTTCCTGCACTTCAGGCTCACAACCTACCAGGTACGTGACACTGGAGCTGCTTTAGTTGCAGTGAGTGCCTGTGAGCTCTTTGTGAGGTGATTTTTATTTCTGCCACGGCTTCCTCCCAGTACCATTTTTCCTGCCCAAACTTTCACAGTTTGTTCCCTGGGGCAAAAAGGTTTAAATGGATACCTTTTGAGCCTGCAGGCTCCGCTTTGTCCTTCTCTTCTCTCCTCAGCGGTGTGGAGCTCTAACAATGCATGTCTGCTCTGCTAGACTCCTCGCATGCACCTCTCCGGGGTGGTATTTCTATGATATGCCTCACTGATGGAGGGTCCTGATAAACCCTCTTATGCCCACAGCTGGGAACATAATACCTCGGTCAGTTGGAATGCTGACTCCTGGTTCTTGAATTTTCAGAAGTCTTTAAAGGGATTACAAATGTCTCCCTTACTGTATCAAGTGTAAAGAATATTACAAGGTGGTTCCATGTTTCCTTACGCCTGGCCAATATTTACCCAGGCACATCCCAGCTTTGCTTTAGAGGTTGTGGGCTTACGGGTTCTTTCTTCCACATCGGGTGGGAATGTCCTCGCCTACGAGGGTTTTGGAACAGGATATTTTGTTTGCTGCATAAGGTGACAGGTCCGGTTGTTCCAAAAACACCTGAGATAGCATTACTGAATAGTAGACCACTTGACTGTTCCAGATCTCTTCAGACTCTCACTCATTTTATACTCTTGGGTGCCAAAATCACGATAGCTCGGTCTTGGAAACGGCCGGGCGTGTCATTCGCGGCACCAAAAAGGAAAATATGTTGGATAATGGTCCAGGAAAAGACGGTTAGCATCCTCCAGTCCACTACGGAAAAATACAATTTGGTCTAGGAACCATGGCACTCCTATGTACAACAACATAAGTGAATTCCCTCTTAGAGCTATAGCATTCATAGCCCCTTGATGGCTCACCTTTCATACTTTCTCTCTTTTTCTTCGATTTCCCTCCTATCACATACCCTTTCTCTATGTGATTACTTACCTTTGGTTACTAGATAACAGGATGGGATTTTCTCTCTCTAATGCGAAAAAGACAGGGTCAGGGTTCCTCAAGCATATTTTAGATCTCAATACCGAAGGTATATATGCAAAGTTGATAGACCATTGGATTAGACCCCATATTTGTTAATTTTCTGAATAGTTTAGTTTACTGCCCACTTGCTTTACAATATGACCTGGATTTTTTGCTGTTATTATGATTTTACCTATCTAGGCCAAACTTCTTCTAAGCATTTTGAAAGCAACTGATAATTTGATGGTATTGTTCTTGTTCTCCTCATGACACAGTGTGTTGCCAATTGGGGTGTCTGGGGGAGGGGAGCAATAACCTACATGTATTTATTAGATCATTGCAATTTATCGAAATGTGGCCCTAAACCATTAACATCTTTAACCTATATACAGTGGGGACGGAAAGTATTCAGACCCCCTTAAATTTTTCACTGTTTGTTATATTGCAGCCATTTGCTAAAATCATTTAAGTTCATTTTTTTGCTCATTAATGTACACACAGCACCCCATATTGACAGAAAAACACAGAATTGTTGACATTTTTGCAGATTTATTAAAAAAGAAAAACTGAAATATCACATGGTCCTAAGTATTCAGACCCTTTGCTGTGACACTCATATATTAAACTCAGGTGCCGTCCATTTCTTCTGATCATCCTTGAGATTAGACATGTGCATTTCATTTCGTTCCGAATAGAAATTCTGACAAATTTTTCATTATTCAGAAATTCGGATGCATTTCCGAATTACAAAAGTAAAGAATTTAAACGAATCTGAAAAAAATGAACGAATTCGAAAACAAATTTGAATCGAATTTGGAAACATTCGATTCGAATTCGAAAACAAATTTGAAAAAAAAAATTTGAATCGAATTAGAAAAAAATGAAAACGATTTTCTAAAAAATACAATAACATAGAATATAAAATAATAAAACAATAGAATAAATATATATATATATATATATATATATATATATATATATATATATATATTTCAAATTCATTCTATACAAAATTTGAATTTCGGAACATGGGTCCTGAAGTTCGAATTTCATATAGAATGAATTTGAATTTATATAGAAAGGATTAGAATAGAAAATAATAGACTAGAAAAACAATAGAATAGAATAAAATATTATATATTATATATATATTTACCGTATTTTTCAGACCATAAGGCGCACCGGGTTAAAAGGCGCAATATCAATGATCGACTGCTAACAGGTTTTTTTTCATACATAAGGCGCATTAAATGAAACAAATGAAACAAAACTCTGATAAGTCAAACTTTATTCAACTCTTTCACAATAACTCTCAACATTGTTCAGTTGTGACACATAAAATACAAAACAATACACTCACTTTTTCAGTTTATTCTTCTACCACAAATCCATCAAGTTCTTCATCTTCAGTGTCTGAGTTTAACAGTTGGGCGATTTCGGCATCAAGCATGCCCGGATCCCTGTCATCATTATCTGAGTCAGTCTCGTTGCTGTTACTTAGCTGTTCAGTGATGATTCCGGACTTCCTGAAAGCTCGGATGACACTGGAGACTGATACCTTCGCCCAGGCATCCACGATCCACTGGCAGATAGTGGTGTAACTCGCCCGGCATTGCCTCCCTGTCTTGGTGAATGTGTGTTCGCCTTCTGTCATCCAATGCTCTCACGCAGCTCGCAATTTAACTTTAAATGACCTGTTGACACCAATATCTAGTGGCTGGAGTTCTTTGGTTAATCCACCCGGAATGACGGCAAGCTCCGAATTAGTTTTCTTCACTTGGGCTTTGACAGTATCGGTCAGATGGGCGCGCATGGAGTCACAGATCAATAGGGACGGAGATTTGTGGAAAAAGCCATCCGGTCTCTTGACGTAAATCTCTCTCAGCCACTCACTCATCTTCTCCTTGTCCATCCAGCCCTTTGGGTTAGCCTTGATGATGATGCCAACCGGAAACTTTTCTTTTGGCAAAGTCTTCCTCTTGAAAATGACCATGGGTGGTAGTTTCTGGCCATTAGCCTGGCAACTGAGAACTACAGTGAAGGATGACTTCTCGTTTCCTGTGGTGCGTATAGAAACCGTACTGGTCCCTGTTTTCTCAACAGTATGGTTTACGGGGATATCAAAGGTAAGGGGGACCTTGTCCATGTTGGTGATGTGTTCTGGCCGGATCTTCTTTTCATTGATCTTATTTGTGCAGTAGGTGTGGAAAATGGCCAGCTTTTCTTCGTAATCCTTTGGCAGTTGCTGCGAGATAGTAGTTCTTGTGCGGATGGAGAGATTACGCCTTTTCATAAATCGGAAGCACCAAGAAGGGCCTCCTTGAAAGTCGTTGATCTCCATGTCGCGTGCTATCACTGTTGCTTTGAGTCGAATAGAGACAGTAGAGACACTTCTACCTGCGGTTCTCTGTTCAATAACCCACTGTTTAATTTTGTCCTCCAACTGTGGCCATCTCACTTTGTTCCCTCGGAAACTCAGTTTGGTCTTCTTTACCTGGCACAGGGTGTCTTCTTGCTTCCTCCACTTCCGTACCATTGATTCATTAATGTTGAATTCTCTCGCAGTTGCTCTATTTCCATGTTGTACTGCGTGACTGATAGCGTTGAGTTTTAAATCCGCTTCGTAAGCATGTCTCTTAACAGGAGCCATTTTTGGGGCAGCGGGAATGCACACACCTTAATGTTTAAGCACAGATAGTATTACTCATCGAGGCATCTGACTACAATGGCCGTAATGCTCAATCCATCAAACAGTGCAGCTTGGTAGCTTACCAAGGCCGTGCTAAAACATTTTGACAGATTTTTGCCGTGTACCACATAAAATTGGTTCTAGGTCAGAAAGCACATCCAGAAATTAATTCATACATTAGACGCACCGCATTTTAAGGCACACTGCCGATTTTTGAGAAAATTAAAGAATTTTAAGTGCGCCTTATGGTCTGAAAAATACGGTATATATAATATTTTTTTTCTATTATGTTCCATTGGTTTTCTATGCTATTCTTTTCTATTCTATTCTAAACTTTTCTATACGAATCTGAATTCATTCTATGCGAAATTCGAATTTCGGAAGATGGCTTCTGAAATTCCAATTTCGTATAGAATGAATTTGAATTTGAATAGAAAAGATTAGAATAGAAAATAATAGAAAAGAATAGACTAGAAAAACAATAGAACAGAATAGAATAGAATAGAATATAAAATGAATTCGAATTTGAAAAGAAAACATTAGAATAGTGTAGAAAAGAATAGACTAGAAAAACAACAGATCTATCTATCTATATATATATAGATATAGATATAGATATAGATATATCTATATATCTATATCTATATATATCTATATTATATTTTTTCCATTCTATTGTTTTTCTATTCTATTCTAATCTTTTCTATTTGAATTTGAATTCATTCTATACGAAATTCGAATTTCGGAAAATGGTTATATAGAAATAGAATGAAATAGAATTCTAATAGAAAAGACTAGAATAGAAAAAACAATAGAACAGAAAAAAATATAATATATATTTTGGAATATATATATATATATAAAACCATCTTTCGAAATTGAAATTTTGTACAGAATGAATTTTAATAGAAAAGATTAGAATAGAATAGATAATAATAGACAAGAATAGCATAGAAAAACAATAGAACAGAATAGAAAAAAATATAATATATTCTAATCTTTTCTATTCGAATTCGAAACATCTTTCAAAATTCAAATTTCGTATAGAATGAATTTGAATTCAAATAGAAAAAATTAGAATAGAAAATAATAGAAAAACAATAGAACAGTATATATATATATATATTTCCTGGACCTCCCTATGTCAGCCTACTATGGTTCAGCTCCGCCCCCTCCAGGACCACCTCTTTTCTAGCCCATAAAGGGCGGCTGGCTGCCCACACCAGTGTTCTTTTTTCATCCTTGCTCCGGACGCCTTTTAAAGTTTATTTTTATTTTTTATTTTTTTTCTCTTCTCCATCCATCCGGTCGGGTTCAGCCTCTCCCGAGTCAGAAGACCCCCCCCATATAGGCTGTAAATCTCCTGAGGAGGTGGGTTCCCATGGTGCTGGGATTGTATGGTACAGTATAAATGACTGTGTATTACTGGCAAAGGTCACTGGCAGTATAAATGACTGTAAATACCTTTGTTAGGCAGGTGCTGGCACTCACTCCTTCCATGTTTTTGTGTGTTCAGGCAGTGGTTTGGCTCACTGGGTCTTGTAGTTCACCTCCTCCACATGTACTCCTTTCAGGAAGCTCAGTGTTGTGCAGGTGAGGTCAGAGGTAGCTTCCTCTTTGGGTTATCTAGCAAACACCAGAATGCTCACTGCTGATTGCAGCAGACTCTGTTCTCTGGGCTGATCTCAATCTCCAGCTGGTCAATCTGCTACTCCTGCTCTGGTAAGCCTCCTTCCAGGTACTTTCTGCTGTGTTACTTGTCTGTCAGAGTATTTTTATTATCCTGTACCTTCTAGGACTGAGGAATTATGCCTGCCTGCCTAGCTGCCTTAAGCACCGAAGATTTGGATGGAGAAGTTTATTTTAATTGTAGTTATTTATTTATTTATTTTTTAAAAGAGAGCACATCCTCTGTGTTTTACAGAGAGAAGGGCCCACTGCGAGATAAACTCTCGCAAAGAGGTTCCAAATCAGCATTCCAGCCTCAAAAGAGTAAAGAAGGGACTAGACATGACAAATCGCAGAGGCGCATGCAGCTGGTTAGTTGCCTGTTGTCACAGCATTCCAGATCTCCCTCGCTCTTACCTCACTTTAGTTGCTTGCACCCAAGCCAAGAGAGGTCAAGACATCAGATGGTTCAGGACAATGCTGCAAAAGCACGCCAGGTTAAATCCTACATTAAGCACGCAGTCAAGGAAGGGTTAAAGTGTGTTTCAAGGAATCCTGCTCATCCTGCTGTATCTTCACCATCTGCAGATTCAGATCATGTGTTTTCAGTGCGTTTTAACTCTGAAGTCGATAGCGATTTGGATCCATCTGAGGCTGAGATGGTCTCAGAATCACATACATTTGATTTTTGCACTGGTTCCCCCTTGGTGGAGGCTGTTAAGGAAAGAATCTTCGCCTCCAAATAAACAGCAAAGATACTACCCATATTTAAAGAGATCGTTACCCTCCTTCCCATTTCATTTCTGAAATTAAAAAAGTAATTGAAGATGAGTGGGGGGGCTGAGAAAAAGCTCAATGTGCATAATGGAGTATCGAAGCTGTACCTCTTGGGACACTATGCCTAAGGTGGATGCTTCATTACGTATATTCGCCCGCCACATTACACTTCCGCTGGAGTATTCGGTCTCTTTTAGGAATCCTATGGATCGCAAAGTAAACGTAGACCTAAAAAGGTTATATAGTTTGGTCAGCAGCCTGCATACCGGCGGTAGCGATCACTCCTGTGGCAGCAGCACTTGGGCTGGGTTTGCACCTGTGCGTTTTTTGGTGCTTTTTGCAGATTTGCACTACCGTCTGTTTATCATGGTCTCCTATGGAACACGTTCTGCGGAATGTGCTGGGAGTGCATGGGTGTGAATCCAGCCTTAGCGCGTGGGTAGCGGAGCTGGTGGATGGATGTTTGGATGAAAGTCTGGGAAGTGGCAGTTCTTCTCCTTTGCAGACTGCTGTAGAGTTGTGGCTGAAGTGGCTGTCAACCAGGTCAAGATGACAGCAAAGATAATGGCTCTTTAAGACACAGTAGCCCTTTCGGTTTAACAAGAGATCCAAGAAAGGATTCAGAAAGGCCAGGGCTTACAGACAGTTTTTCAGACAGTGGAGGAGAGCTGGTTCAACCTTCCAGAAACCTTCAAAGCCCAGGGCCAACAAAACTCCTGGGGCTGTTTCCACTGCTGCATCCCCAGAGTCGTGCGATTTACACTGCTACTTTGCTGTGTGATTTGTGATGCAATGTCATTCGACCTGTAAAAACCATGTGAGAACAAATCGCACAGATGTTGGAACAAAGTAGTGCAAAAACCTTTTTTGGCGTCGCTGCGACTAAAGTCGCACCAATTAGAATGGGGACCGTTGAAATACATGAGTTTTGACTTGTCATGCGACTTTGCATGTGTCAGGTCGCACAATAACTCTCAGTAGTGGAGACAGAGCCTAAGGCTTCAAATAAGTCCTTCTGAAGCTGTCTCTGCCTAACCCTCTCAAGTAGGAGCAAGACTAGCCCAATTCGGGGGGGGGGGTTTGGGCGGACAAATGACATGCATGGATTGTAGCCGTCATTCGATCACGTTATCGTCTCGAGTTCAGAACAAGCCTCCTCAGACCTTGTTCATAGAAACTGGACTTCCTACAGATTTGGAAAGGAGGCAATGTTTGCAAGGATATATAGGGGAGCTGTTGGCAGCAAGGGCCATCCTTACGGTTCCAAGGCATGAATTGGGTCAAAGAGTATGTTCCCCCTCTGTATTTTGGTCCCAGAGGCTTCAGGGGGTTTTGGACCAGTTTTTGACCTCAAAGCCCTGAATTCTTACATGAAGGTTCCACCATTCAAAATGGAGTCATTTGAAACGATCGTTTCGATTGTGGAGTCAGGAGACTGGATGGTTTCCATCGATCTGGCAGATGCGTATCTTCATGTCTCTATAGACGCATCTCACCATCGCTTTCTCAGGCCTTCCATGGAAGG